>JAPYZC010005813.1:0-10408 GCA_030522665.1 Ichneumoninae sp. A BG-2022a | reverse complement strand
ATTTTTTGATGAATTTGTTAATAACATTTTGCAATTATTATTATGCAAAATGAATCTTCTCAGTACCTTTAGTATACATTATTTTTTTCAGATTTTTACGACATCAAGAAGTACTTGCAATTTTCTCTTATAGTTGTCGAACTTATGCGAAGTCAGCGCGCAGCGAGACTCCCTCCTTAACGAGTTCGGATTTATTACCGTGTTGAGATTTTTCCAGGACCACTCCAAGCCGTTCACTTGATTCTGGAGTTTCTCCGTCATGACTCTCTCGGTGTCGACGTAATCCAAATGCGTGAGATAAACCAGTGTCTCTCTCATGTTCTTGTACAAGTTTATCGAATCCGTGTCCTTCATGAATTCCCTGACGACCTCGCCGTTCTCATTCTCGACGACGAGAACCTCCTCGGGCTTGGCCATCCGGCTTATCATCGTGTAACGCACCTTCGTCAGCACCGGACAGTAGAATTCTCTTCTCTGCGATATGCCGATGTTGTTTTTGTTCATGAAGAGACCGGTTGACGATGCCATGTAGGGATTCTCCTTGTAGAGATCGGCGGCGAGACCGTTCCAGTATTCCAGGCATATCTTGAATATCTCGACCTCCTCGACCTCGGATATCAGCACGAGGTAGTGCAACGCTTTGAGCAGTACGTCGTTCAATTGCTTCTTCTCAACCAACTGACCGTGCTCTTTGAGGTACGTGCACAGAAACATCGCAAGATTCTGAATGAAGTTCTGCTCCTGGTCTTGACCCTTCGCGTATGCGTCGCGAATGTCCGTCTCCGTCGAGAGCATCTGCTCGAGTCGTTGCATCGTGTTTGCGAATAACAGTACAAACATCTCGTCGTAATTCGTTACTGTCACCGCGGCGATTTCCGTCAGACACTTTAACGTCACGTTCCTGAAGATCGGCACGTTTAAGAACTGAAAAAGAAGACACGAACATTTTTAGAACTGTACATCAGGAATCTTAAATTTAAGGAGGTTGGAGCGAGTGGTGTTCATTCCGCCTAAATTCGAGAATACTTATTGTAGGCATTGAAAGGACTAATTTTACATAATAATAATTTCAAAATGTTATTAACAAATTGTTGAAAAAAAATTGTTCATCAAAATATGTGGTAACTCAACTTTTTTTAAAGTGAAAATTCGTTCACTTTTCGGAATACGTATGAATTTTTTCAGATTTTGATCTTTATTTTGACGTTTGCACATTTTTCCATGTAAAAAACAGGAAAAATCAAAATAAAGATAAAAATCTGAAAAAATTCATACGTACTCCGAAAAATGAACGAATCATTTTTATAAAAAAAAAAAGTTGAGTTAATGCATATTTTGATGAACAATTTTTTTTTCAAAAATTTGTTAATAACGTTTTGAAATTATTATTATGCAAAATGAATCTTTTCAGTGCCTATAATAAGTATGAATTTTTCAGATTTTTATAACATTGCAAATCTTGCCCGAATTTCTCGAGTTTAGGCAAAATGAACACCACTCGCTCCAACCTCCTTAAGTGGTAGTCAAATGTCGCGGTCGGTAATGAAAACTCTAATGAACTTTTCTCAAGGGTGGTAATTTTTTTGAGGAAAAACCTAATTCGAGCCGGCAAATTGAGGTAAAAAATTATCTTAAAAAATGTATGTGCGAATAAAATTACGCGACAAAAAGCACCTTGAATATCAGTGTCGTGATGAGCTTCGTCTCGAAGATGTAACCGAGCGGAATCCAGTTTAGAAACCTCAGCAGCGTCTCGAGAGTAACGGCGACGAGCGGGACGTTCGGCGAATTGTCCATGACGAACTGGCAGAGCTGAAAGATCTGCGAGAATTCACTGCACATCGTGTCCTTGAGGTGTTTCGCTTTGCTCTGGGTCATCTGCCCGCTCGAAAAATCGAACACCTCCTCGGACAGGAGCTTCAGTATGGCCATGTTGTTCTGACAGAGACTCTCGTTGGTCTTGCTAGCTCCTACTATGTCGCGTATGAAAGACTCCCAATTCTTTGGCCACTCTCTCTTCAATACTTGGACAAGTATCATGTTCAGCTTGTTCAGATAAACCTTCGACGCCTCCATCGTTTCTGGATCGCTGCTCGTCTTTATTATCAGGCCTACTATGTATTTTTTTATACCCTCGCACTGATTTCTCGGAAGTACTTTCCATCGCGTCTTGATCACCTGCTCCAAAATTTGTAGGGCGTAGTACTTTGTTTGCTGATTCTGAAATTCAACGATACAACATTTTGAATAAACAGCAGAGCAATTATCGTTTATAATAATAATAATTATTATTGTTATTTCAGTTTACAGAAAGTAAGTTTACAACTTATAAAATCTGTATCTAGATAATATTATATTTATTATTTAATGCTAAAACTTATGTAGATCTATGCAATGTTATGTGATATATAAATATAAATAAAATAGATAAATTGTCGATTAATTCATAATTGACGTCAATATATTTTTTTTCTTTAGAATGATAATTATAGAGTGCTAATGACACTATTTTGCATAAAATTTCACAGACTATTACTTATATCTTTTTTGTAAAAAGGTTTTTTCCATCGAAATAAAAACATGTAAATAAATGGATAAAAAAAACAAATGAATTAAAAATAATTGTCCGGAATGTACCTGCGAATATTCTAGGATGGTGTCGACCCGAGTCCAAGCGTCGGGATGCTCCTTGAGGGTTGTGAGCACTTCCTGAGCGACTCTCTGCTGGTCGCCCACTCCCGTATACATACATCCCACTATGTTGTCTAGAAGTGTTATATCTAACTTCTGGTTGAAGTCCAGCAATTTGGATGCCTGCTCCGCCAGAGTTGCCATTATGCTTATTCGATGATTTTATATTCACAAACTCAATCTGCAGACAAAAATTAAAAAAAAGATTAAGTTAGTAGTTTCTTTGATTCATTTGGTGTGCTGGATCGTGACCATGGTCAGAGCCCAAATCTCGCCTGCGAGCACGCGTTCCGAGTGCATTCGAGCCCATAAGAGAAGCAACACCGAGGTCTTCGAGACCGCATGGACTGTTCTGTGGGCACGCGGATCAAACGAGGCCCGGGCACAAAAACCGACGGAAGTCCGGTGAAGTTTCATAGTCTTTTTTTTAAATGCTGAACTACAGAACGAACGACAGAGAAAAATTGATCACGGAACAGAAGCAAATTTAGTAAATCTACATTGCTTTTTTTAGTCTTTCTTACGCGCCAATGAAAAATGAACAAATTCTAGCATGCACAGATCGTTCTACAGACATGCAGCTCAAGCCCCGCATAAAAACAGACGTAAGTTCAGTGAAGTTCCGTTGTTCATTTTTCTCATCCCTACAAGCGAAAGGAAAGCCGAAGACAAACGGATCGCAGATCCCCGGCTTAAATCGTCCGATCCACAGACACGCCGATCGAGCGAGTCTCGCACAAAAACAGAAGGACCGTTGCCGAAGTTCTATTTTTTTTTTTGTGTTCTTACGGAAAGACAGACGCAGTGTGCGAGTAACGCAGGGAAGTTGGATCGAGGCCGGTCGTCGCAGACGAGTTCTCGGTCCGTGTGTAGGCCCACGGGCACAAAAACAGAAGGGACTTCCTCGAGCAAGTATTATTTTTTTTTCTCTCCCTTACGTGCAGCCCGAAAGACAGTTGGATTTAGGCGAGTGTTGGGTGCGAAAGGTGCGTAGGCATCGGCGAAAACGTGTTGCCGTAGGGGGAAGTCCCTCGCCGCAGTGCGACCGCTCCGTTTAACCTACATTATGACAATCCGCGCAGTGGAAGGTTATGGTGAAACAAAGAGGGTAACCGCGGCGCAACGTACGGGGAAATAAATCCGCGACCGTCGGGAGTTCTCGCTGTCAGGAGGGCGACGAGTGCGGACGATCGGCCGGAGATCGTAAATACACGGGACGAAATACACGACGGATACAAAAAAAAAAAAAAATCGGACCGCGGCAGAGAGAGTGCCGAGAGGCAAGATTCACGTTTGCGTCGGTGGGCCGTTTGGGCCGAGGGGACAAAAAAAAATGTTAAAGCCGCGGGGATGTTTGTTAACGTACCGTTTAATCCACCTGCCACACACAGTTTCACGTCTCTCGGCGGTAAAAAAACACACACACACACGTTCCAGACGAGCAGTCTCACGATTACCTTATATTCTCGGCCAGGGATAAATCACAAGCACAAAAGGGTCAAACACACAACCGACGATTCCCGCGCGCGACCAACTTCGCTCCTCGTTTCACGCACACACCGCACAGGTCCGTTTGCTCCCTCGTACCGTGTCTCCCTCTCTCTCTCTCTCTCTCCTCTCCACTCCACTCTCTCTCTCTCCCTCTCTCTCTCCTTCTCACCCCTGTCCGCTTTCGCTCTTTTGCGACAGTCACCGATATTATGTACATTCAGGATTTAATATTTTATGTATTAATAAAATACCCACCGAGGCCGTGTCTCTCAATATCGTCCGACGCGTTACATTACCCGATTGCAACCATTGGTCTTTCAATTTTCTTTATGTTTCAAACATCGAGAGAGAGAAAAAAACGTGGAAAAAAAAACCTCGTCGTCCTACGTCGTTTCACCGAACCCAACCTAAAGATTTTCGAAAATAATAACAAGATGGCCGTGCCATTTTAACCCACGGAAGACATTGCGTAGAGACGAGGCCGCCCATTGGCCGTTCGCCGATATTTCGGCCAATCAGCGCGCGGCTAAGCGGCAATTTTTCCTTGGCGACAGTGTAACGTCACGTGACGTCACGGCAAACACGTGTACCTCCATTTTGACTGGAGACGAATTCAGCACGCTCTACGACGCTGCCGCGGCTTCGCCGATCTTAATCGCCGTTCGGTTTCGCGACGAGAAAATTCGAATTATTCCTTCGGGAGTTCGTCGCGGTTTAGGAATTACTGGCTTGCGTTACTCGCTTCGCGTACGCACGATCTTTCGTACCGACGCACTGTTCGATTTTAAATATCAACGTCCCCGCTCTGTTCGACACTTACGACGTACCGACGGACGAATCAGGACGAATCATCGATGTGCATCGTGCAGTGGATTTCACGCGGTCGCTCAACTATAACGAAGCTTTTAATTTAAGATCGTAGCATAAACGGTGTTGAACTAATTTAACGTACTGAGCGACAATAAAAATCAGTCGCTTATTTTACTAGGGTAATAATATATGTTTATTATTTATAATCTAATTTTCATTTCCCGCCTACTGGTGTGTTCCCCCTCCATCCCGCTTCGCTCTCGCTGTCGTTCGAAAGCTCGTTAAGATCCTCCGTTCGAATCGCTTATTGGTAGGCTTTCACTGTCCTTTGTGTTAACGCGGTGGAAAAGACTCGCGGTGTCTCTCTCACTGCGCCGTAAGCGCGAATACGTTATCTCTATCGCTCTCCTGACGCGGTCACGTGACTTTCACATCGTCTTTGAAGAGCATGTGCAATACTGCGGTCGGTAATGGAAACTTTAATAAACTTTTCTCACGGAGTCTGATATTGACGATCAAAAGAAAAGGCTCATTGAAAGCCGAGATGATATCCGCTTTCGATGTGACTTTTCTTTTGAACGTACATACGAGAGCCCGTGAGAAAAGTTGATTACAGTTTTTTATACCGACTGAGCCTAGGATTGACGGGGAGGGAGGTGGTTCGTATGGTCGTAAGGCAAGGTAAAACAGACTCAGTCGGTAACAAAAACTGTAATGAATGGTATTCGGAGATGGTAGACATTTCGCGAAAAGTAAAGTATTAGCTGGTTTAGAATTCAATGCCGCGTTTGATGATATTTCGCTTTTACCTCAAATGTCAATAATTTGTACATGGCATTGATTCGAAAAAATGCAACAATCTCTCTTGCTCTTACATGTAGCGTGGTACATGTTTCAACTGAGTCGGTAACAAAAACCGTAATGAATAGCATTCGGAGATGGTAGACATTTAGCGAAAAAGCCAAGTATTAGTTGATGCAGAATTCAATACCGCGTCTGATGATACTTAGCTTTTACCCCAAAACAATAGTACTTTACGATACTAGTGCGACAAAACTTTTTCTGACGAGTGTGAGTTTGCAGCACGAGCCGAAGGCCAGTGTTGCAATTACACGAGTTAAGAAAACGTTTTTCGCCCGCGTATCGTACGTAATTTTATTTCACAAGGTGCGAAAGAGGAGTTTTACGCGCGCGCGAATCGTGCGTAAAACGGCACTTTACCCACCGAGTAAAATAAGACAATTTTTATACGGCATTGATTCAAACAATGCAATTACCTCTCCTGCTCTCACATGTCACGTGGTACATGTTTCAACTCAGCCGGTAACAAAAACTGTAACGAAAAGCATTCGCAGGTCCCAGCATGTAGCGAAAAATCAAAGTATTAGTTTTAGAATTCAACACCGCGTCCGATGATACTTTGCTTTATCCCAAATTGGTTCGAAAATTGCGACCATCTCTTGGTCTCATATGTCACGTGGTGCATGTTTTAACTCACCTTAAGAGCATGTGAAACACTGTGGAGTGCGTGAGAATGTGTTTCACATCACCTTAATTGCATTTTCTTCGTAGCCAATACTTGTGCAGCGACACCGGCCTCCGGCCAGTGGACAGCTGACTCTTCGCTTGTGTGCGTGCGCGGAGCTACGTGAGATCGAGGACCTTGGATATACGTACAGTCATGACAAAGCTGTGTCGACTCGCGGCAGAAGTACAAAGACGTATGTCCTATATACACCGAAATATGTTTCACTAACGTGTCGCGATACGCGTCCATTGTTTTGCAGCACTCACAGCTGTCTCGTAAACCTTTCGGCTCGTACGAATTTCCCCTCTTCGCCGTCACCTCCGAGCCAATGGAAAAACAATGAAAGATGTCCTGCCAAATAAAAGGAATCGCCTATCTGGTTGATCCCCGCGACGTCAAGGAGCGATTGATCGGCGACGGAGACGTCAAGCGTGAGTTACAGCTCTCCCTCTTTCTGTTAAATTCGCGTAATAAAAAAAATTCTCTCGGACCCGATTTCTTGAAAAAAATGTTGTCTATGCGTCGTGAATTTTTTTATTTTTTTCCAGTCGATCATGTACCGAAGGACGAATTGCCGCTTCACGACACTGTCATATCGCTGTCTTCCACCGGCGATGTTATGGCCATGGCCATAAACACGAACATCGTTGTCCTGGCCTGTGAGTCACTATTTTTATTGTACACGACAATATTCCATCTGCGGAGTCGAATAATTGTGAAGGATTTTTTGTTTTTTTTATGTGAAAAAAAATTCTTATTTTTTTTATTTTTTGTTTTTGTAGCGAAATGGGATTCGCAGGAGACCGGCGAAGTGAAGAACAAGTTTCACACCGTGTGGGGCGGAAGCGTAGGGACGGAGGAGAAGTAAGCGACCAGATCGGAAAGAAATTATGTAAAGCCAGAGGCATGATTCGCTTCGCTGTACAGCGAATTTCATGATTATGAAATTCTCTGCCGATTGATTAATCGGCGATGAAAATTCTAGCGAATGGATTACCAGTCTGGCCTGCCTTCCCCTGATATCCTTGGCCAAGGCTGGCGCCGTCAGAGCCCCGGACTGGACATGCGTTGCTGTGGGTTTCAGCACCGGTTACCTGAGATTTTACACGGAAGTAAGCAGTGCAGAATAAAAAGAAAAATGTATTTTTCCTTAGTAGAGAAAACTTATCTCACACCCTTTTTTGATTCGTTACCTCTAATTTTATTCCAAAGTGAGGTGTGCAGAGCAAAATATAAATGAATTCCTTGTAGTTGATAAAACTCATCTCGTGCCCATTTTAATTCGTTACCTCAGATTTTAGATGGAAATAAGCAGTGCAGAGTACAAAAAAAAAAGTGTTTTTCCTTTAGTTGAGAAAACTTATCTCACACCCTTTTTAAATTCGTTGACTCAAATTTTAAGCCAAAGTGAGCTGGCAGAATAAAATATAAATGAATTCCCTGTAGTTGATAAAACTCATCTCATGCCCATTTTAATTTGTTACCTCAGATTTTATATGGCAATAAGCAGTTCAGAGTTAAAAAAAAAGTATTTTTCCTTTAGCCGAGAAAACTTATCTCACACCCTTTTTAAATTCGTTGCCTCAAATTTTAAGCCAAAGTGAGCTGGCAGAATAAAATGTAAATAAATTCCCTGTAGTTGATAAAACTCATCTCGTGCCTACTTAAATTCGTTACCTCAGATTTTAGATGGAAATAAGCAGTGCAGAATACAAAAAAAAAGTGTTTTTCCTTTAGTTGAGAAAACTTATCTCACACCCTTTTTAAATTCGTTGCCCAACATTTTAGGCCAAAGTGAGCTGTGCCGAATAAAATGTAAATAAATTCCATTTTAAAAAATCCATTTTAAAAAATGTATATTTTTCCCGTCGTCGAGACTCATCTCATGCCCTTTTTGAATTACAGACTGGAGCGCTACTGATAGAAGAACAACTGGAGAGCGAACCTGTCCTGGCGATAAAGTGCCAATCGCACTCGCCTCCGCGACACGTCGGCCACACGGGAATGAGCGAGGAGTTGCACGTTCTCTACAAAAGCGTTGTATGTGTTCTGCCGGGTTTCGCGTTATTTTCGACCCTCAGAGCTTGCAGAAATCATCTGGCAAGAGGTATTTGATGCCCGGGAATGTGGTAGGGTTTGAAAGAAAAAAAAAAAAATTTATATCTTTGATTCGTCATGGGCAAGGATCGATATTCACAATCGTCTTCCGTCAGTCCAGGCAAACTGCAACGACAAGCGTCCGTCGTCGAGTCTAGCGTACAAAAAATGGGGTTTCAAGGACCAGGACATAGTGAACGACTGCCAGGTCATCGGCACGACGGCGGTCAGCACGTTCGACCATCTCATGACGGCGTCGATATGCGGTGGCTACAACGCCTCCTATCGCTCCGGTCCGCCGCAGCAGAATTTGATAATGGCTTCGGGAAAAAGGCCCTTCGTAGGCTTTCACTTCGCCCTGGAAGGCGGCGCCGCGCCGGTCCTGTCGGACGTAGCGCTGGCCATGGCCAACTCACTGGCCAATGCTATTGGAAAAATCGGAACCGCGGTCCCGTAAGTCGAAGATAATTTAATTCCGAGATATTATTTTTTATTTATTATTATTATTATTATTATTATTATTATTATTATTATTATTATTATTATTTTTTTTTTTTCACGAATTTCTCCGCTCGCCCTTCACGTGCGAGGGGCTCCGCGGCGTGGATGTATAAATTTCGAATAATAATAGTATACTGTATATTGACGATAAAAATTATTTTACACAAACACAATATAGTGAACAAGACTCCTCAAAGAGTATTTTTTCGAATTTCGATATCATCGACATTAAAAAAAATATATAGCGATTTTTATACCGCAGAATGCAAGTACTCGCTATGCGAGTACTGAATCGAGATCGCTGCTCGGCGAGAATTCCATACGTGAAGCATTAATGGCAGTACAGTAAAACCGTGCTTATCCGACCTTCGATTATCCGAGCCTCCGTGTTATCCGAGGTCTAGGCTCAGTTAATACACAAAACTCGGTTGAAAACTCGGATAATACAGAAAACTCGGATAATACAGAAAACTCGGATAATACAGAAAACTCGGATAATACAGAAAACTCGGATAATACAGAAAACTCGAATAATACAGAAAACTCGGATAATACAGAAAACTCGGATAATACAGAAAACTCGGTTAATACAGAAAACTCGGATAATACAGAAAACTCGGATAAATAAAGCAGCATGCCCGTGGACAGATTCCCACGTGTAAATTGATAACATTGTATCTAAAGCTTAATATTCGCAGATGGTTTCGTGGATCATCGAAGCAGTCGTCTACAGCCGAAAAATCGAAAGGACCGGAGAAGGAACCCGCCGAGTCGATGACTTGTCGCTTCGGGCTCAGCGACGTTATGCGAGAAGGCGACTGCCTAATTATCAGCCCGAACAAAGCGTTATCGGTGGTGAACGACGCTATGGGCAGAGTAATCCTGCTCGATAACAGACGGGGGATCGCTCTGCGAATGTGGAAGGGCTATCGGGACGCTCAGTGCGGTTGGATCGAGGTCGTCGAGGAGAGGCATCGAACAGCCGGAGGACACAAGATTCACGCCAAGAGTAGCTTAAGAACAGCCCTCTTTCTCGCTATCTACGCGCCGAAGAAAGGTGTCATAGACATCTGGTCTATCCAACAGGGCGCCAAGATCACTACATTTTCCGCAAGCAAGAATGGCCGGTAAGGTAACGATGTTCGGACACGTCCCAATCTTCGGACACTCCTATGCAGATCTGATTTATTACGAATTGAAGTATTGAAAATCCATTATGACACTTGTAATCGTAACTGCAAACATTATATGATGCACAGAAAAAAAGTTACACAAGGTTTAAGCCTAAAT
>JAPYZC010005812.1:0-13914 GCA_030522665.1 Ichneumoninae sp. A BG-2022a | reverse complement strand
TATATATATATATATATAGGAAGATATACAACGCGTTATGGTATGGACGAAGGGAAAAGGTTCGTGGAACTCGAGCAGCGAAACAGCTATAATTATTACCACGAGATTCGCATTAATCATCCTCGAGCTTTTGAGACGTCTTTGCCAACTCGTTTCATTCCAACAGCTCCGAGGGACATCACTCATTCCGCTCGTGTGGACAGTAGAAAGAGCTTCACTTTTTTTCGTTCCCTCTGACCCTTTTAAAAAATGTTTTCAACCGAGCGATCCTACAGGATCGACGTTAAAATGGAATTCGCTGCCAGTCTCGCTCTCCCTCTCCGGAGAACGCATCGCGGCTGAGAAAGAGCAGCGGTTCGCATTTGTGTTTTGTTGTACCCTTGGCCTAACTCTCTCGACGACAGGTGTCGCCACGCTGCAACGCATGTGCTTCGAGCGCGATGAAAATTTCACGTGCTTGCTGTCAGAGAAAATATTGCACGAACTCTCTGTATTCGAAGAATCGACCCTCGAAAGTTTTGGTCATAACGTATAAACATTTATTTCAATTTCCACAATCCCGCCCGAATTTTTTTGATAAGCGATCACAAAGACACAAGATTTCGTTTCTGCGCTGTAAAACTTGTTGTTTGGGAGCTGCTCGACGAGATACGGACGTATCGCAATATTTCGCATCTCGACGTATCGCAAGTTCGATCTTACAGGCGAAGAGCAGGTGCGAATGCATTATTCGAAGATTGCAAAAAAAAAAACAAAAAAAAATGAATACACTAAAGAAACGCTGATGGCAACGTGGACTTGTCTCGTCTCCCTCACTCTCACTGGCCAGCTCCATGCGTGTCCCGAAGCATGCAGGCCATCCGAGAGTAAGGAGTCGAGTACAGTCAAGGCAAAAAGTAGAGCGCGTGACATAGATACGAGCAAGATACGATTTTTCGTGGGTCGCGCGACCCTTGAGATTGACACCCGTACGAGAAGATTAGGAGCCGAGACGACCGAGGATCCCTCGCCACGGTCTTATGTCAAATTAAACGGAATATCCTGCAAATGCGGTCACTGAACTAGTTCCGCTTCGACCCTGACACTGCCATTGCCCCCAGCAGCGATTTGTGTCAGAGCTCAATATTGCTACGTTTTAATGACGATTGTGTTCCACTCACCCCTCTCGCTCGTCTCCATCGTGGGTTGTTGTTCGTAAGTCCACCCGTGACTCGGCGCAATCCTCGTTTTTACCTCACGCGTACCCGTGAAAAACACTACTTTATTTCGGCACACCAGCTCAAATTCACTACGATATAAACATGGCCGGTGCGCCTCCTCTTGTCACAATCACCCCGGGGTCGTTGAACTTGGCGCCGCGACCGGTGCGTTCTGCGAAATTGTTTAAAGACGATTACTTTTTAAAATACACCTTGCAACATTGATCGCGGACGAAAATTTGGGATAGATTCTATTAACGTATGTTTTATTGATAGATGTTTTGACTAGTGGGTAGTTCACGACCTACTCAAAGATGGCGGTGAATGTGCGAAACACCGCCGGGGGTTTTACAGGTGTATTTTATGCAGCCTTGCAGGTTTTTTTTATATCGCGAATTTTGTGACAAAATTATAGATGAGTGAATTGTGGACGAGAAGTTGAGCAATGACTTTTGTTTATTTCTCTGAGGACTTCTACCTCGTTGCAACGATAGGTTTCCATGCATCGAGTTTATCAACATCGAACACTGTTCGATTATTCCTTCGGAGCGATCCGTCTCATTGGGTTATTCCGTTGTGGAAGGTCGGGGACGAATCAGTCGGAATGGCGTGGTCGTCGATTGTTGAGCGCCAGATTCGAAAAAAGCTCGCTTAACACTTAAACTAATTTTATCTTTGAAGAAAACTATGAAAAGCGGAATATAAGAACTTTTAACATCTGTTTTGATGAAAGTTAATGGTCTTATTCCCTTCGTTCAATATTTATCGGTTATTGCTTAAGGTGCCGAGAATCCAATCGGACGATGTTTTTGGACAGAAACTGCATCGCATAACAGGTGGTATTAAGAGGTTATTTTGAACGAAGTCGATGGGGTTGAGCACCGCGTAAAAAGGATTGCACACATGTCGAATTATCCTAAGAAAATAAATAAACATTTACACCTTTGTACTCGTAGCTTAATTAAAAACCCATTTCCTCTATCATAGTTCGGATCAATCTAACGTTGTAACTCGGTGCACTACATTTTATTTTAAGGCTGTGCCTGTGAGGATTATGAATATAGAGTTCAAACGACATATACATCATTAGTCGAACGCTCATTGCCCGTTTGACATCCGAAGAATCATACAAGATCAATTAATTTCGTTACACCGATAATTGCCCGCAGCGTTGGGACAAGGGTAAAAAATTATTTCCTCCTTCGTATTACGTGAATAAACTTCGACATTTCAGCTCTGTCCATCGAGCAGTAAAGTCACAAAGGTTATATTTTCGTTTTTCTTAACAGAACAGATTTCTAAGAATTGGATCTTTCGATTGCTGCAGGTACGGATTTTCTCTCAGCTTCGAGACGAGATGTGAGGAGTCGTGGGAAATGCGAGACGATCCACTGTAAAATGTTCTGCCTGCTGCAACCGTTCTTTCAAAGAGTCCTGCGATGCATGTCGAAGATAAAATTAAAGTACGTGTGCGCCGGAGTCGCGCTCATCGTTCTACTCGATGTTTTCGGAGCATTCACGCATGTCTTCGAAGTTTCGTACAACGAAAATTTCGTGTATCCTTACCACGGAGAAATACAACCGTTCGTCGACGCTCTGAGGCACAATAAGAAACCTGACGTAGCGCCGATCAATGAGTACAACTATAGTTTCATACACGAACTGAAGGAGAAGTGCGCCGATCCTGATTACAAAACACTAAGAATTGTTTTTTTGGTAAAGTCAGCCGTGGAGCATTTCAAGAGACGCGAGGGAATAAGAAACTCGTGGGGTTTTGGGAAGAGATTTTTCGACGTACCAACCAGAACGATATTTCTTCTTGGCACGCATCCTGAAGATGCTGATCTACGGTATAAAGTAAATGCCGAAGCGGAGAAATACGGAGACATTGTGCAGGCTGATTTTGTAGACTCTTATTACAACAATACTATCAAAACAATGTTGGGATTCAAATGGGCTGTGAACCATTGCAAGAATTCAAAGTTTTACATGTTTGTAGACGACGATATTTATATATCTGTGAAGAATGTTCTGAGATTCATTAGAAATCCAGCTTACTATCCGGATTACTTGAAAGAACCCAGCAGATTGGCAGCACGCAAGAGAAGAGAAATCATAGAATCGAGCACAGCAATTCGTGTTGATAATGAAACTGTTGCTGTAGTCGCTCACGAAGATGATAAAAATGCGGTCAATGAGAATTCCATGGTTTCGAGAATCTCTAAAAGGGCAACTGCTAAGGAGAAAATAATGATGAGACGCAGACCGGGCTGGAGCTCGCACAACAAAACGAGAATGCCCAATGGTCTGGCTAAAGAAGAGATTCGAAACTTGACGTTGATGTCGACAAAAAATGAAGATAAAAGCCTGTCGCATACTCTGAAATTATACGAAAACTCAACCCATCCAAAGAACTCCATTACTCGTGGGAGACGACAGATCTTTGATTTAGAACTTCCGGATGACGTGAGATTGTTTGCAGGATATGTTTTTGTTTCATCACCTCACAGACACAGAACTTCAAAGTGGTACGTTTCGCTGAAGGAATATCCGTACCATTTGTGGCCCCCTTACGTCACCGCCGGAGCTTACGTCCTCTCAAAGGAAGCTCTCATCGACATGTACTACACGAGTCTCTACACCAAGCATTTCAAGTTCGACGACATATTTCTCGGGCTTGTGGCGAAAAAAGCCGACGTCGAGCCATTCCACTGTGACGAATTTCACTTTTACAAAAAAGACTATACAAAGTTCAACTACAAGTATGTGATAACTTCGCACGGTTACGACGATCCTAACGAACTTGTGCAAGTCTGGCAGGAACAAAAATCTCTTGGAAACGCATAGCTCTCTACCTCTCTACCTTATCTCTATACAAATATTTATATTAGCGAAGCTAAAGAATTTATTGTTTAGTTACTTTCACTTTTGTTTTATTATAAGAAAACGGTAAAAGACATTCGCGTCGATAATAACGACCATAGTCTTCCAAAAGAAAACAGCGATAGATCTTTGTCTTTAAGAATATTTCTCATTATCCTAATATCATGGCAGTGTGGAGAAAGTAGTAACTGGTAAGACAGACTTAATAATACATTGGTTCGCTTAATAATACCGATGAGTCGCAATGCTCCATTATATCCGGAATGTGCCATGCTCATAAAGGAAAAAATGTAGGGCAGCGTGGGACGGAACTGACTATCGTGGAATTTTTTTTGCAGGCCATAAAAAGAAAATCTCTTCTGAAATGGAGTACAGTCCGTTTTCCTACACTCTCCCTTACGAGCGACCATTCTTTTCACACATACACATACACACCTAAATATTTAGTCTCTATAGAAAATCGTTTACAAAAATATTATGTACGTAGAGTCTTCGGTGCAGACGCAAACTCTGAGCAGTCATTATTTGTAAACCTACGCGAGCTATTTACAACTTTGTACTAATCGAAACTGCGGTCCCCCAGCGACCCAGCACTCATTATGGCGTTGAATATTTTTAATAAATAATTTTCTAGTAAATTACCCTCCCGCCGTCACTGTCTGAAATCTTGCTTGGCCATACTGGCCTTTACCAGAGTCTGGTCCAGACTCGTTGCTTCTCGCTTTATCATATTCAATAGTATCTGCGAGCTCTCCAATATCTGCGAACAATGATAATTAACTATTTACACGGTGTATTATCCAAAGCTCCCTCGCAGAAGAGAATGATGGAGAAAAATTGTGTAAAGATGCAAAGGTCAGTATCTAGGGGAGAGCGGGGCAAAATGGGGCAACGGGGCAAAACGGGGTTTTTAGGCAAAACTAAATTTTCCAATCATTTTTGGATCGGACAAGGTCGCAAAACTGGGAAGAAAAGCCTGATGTATACGATAGGGCGAATACGGGCATCCAAAAATTATTGGAAAATGATGTTTTGCCCAATACTCTGTTTTGTCCCGTTGCCCCATTTTTTTCTACCCTACATTCGAGCTGACGAATTTGCCTGTTTGTGCGGCTTCCCAGAGTCGAATAGCGTAATCCAATTTTAAATTATGGTAAAATTACCTTTACGTAAGCAGCTTCCGTATCCGCTATAGTTCTGTCGTATTCGTTCCTTACAGCTATCCTCTTGCCAAGACTCTCGTTGAGTCTCGTCAACTTGTAAGACATTTTTTCTATTTCTCGCTGCAACGCAGTTTTCTCCTCTTCCTGCGAATCTATCTGCGACTGCAGTTCGCTCCGTCGTGTCTTCATTTCTTCCAAGCCTGATCGTAAGAGCATTACAATTATCTTTATGTTTATTAATTTCTCGGAAGTGAGCCTTTTACGTAGTAAAAGTACATTTGAGTAAGTAAAGGGTCATCAGTTTGCGTACAGCATAGCGAAGAGTAAAATTTACAGTGCGCCGCAACGTGCATGGCAATTAGCCTTTTCACCGGAGATAAATTTTTTTTCGTTTTCACATTTTACATGCAAGTCACAGACGAATAAGAAGAAAATGAAAACTGTAGGCTCGCAAGAGCGCATCGCTTACATTTCACGAGTTCTTGATTGTACGTCTGCAGAGCAGCACCGTGCTGGGACATTGTGCTTCTCTAACGAAATGGTAATTGCGGGGCAATTAACATTTGACATTAAATAATCCGTCTCTCATCGGCGAGGATGTTTACTAACAAATTTAACTTTCAAAAGTTCGCGTCCCATTGACAGACGGAGGTTACAGGGTTCACTTAATCGCGCGCGAGTTGGAGTGGTGACGCAACTCGGGCAGTCGGTATGGTAGGAACCTACGAATGCTCCTCGCGTATATTCTCTCGGTTGCTCCGCCGAACGGAAACGACACCTTTTGGAATGCGAACTATGAAGCTATGCCAACGTAAACGTATCGTGAATCAGTCGGTATTTAAATAGAACATTGGATTGCCGGTGACTAATATAGATCCATTAGTCAGGGCGCTGTTTTACGTCTGCATTAAAATTATACTTTGCTATTATCATTATTCAAGAGCAATCCTATCGCGTATATATCTTCGCCTATATTTTCCATAAATTCCATTTTTCATGTGTTTTCCTACCTAAAGAATAATTCGTTTTTTTATTTATTTATCTGATTCGAAGGGTAAAAACACTTTTACAAAAAAGATATAAGCTATAGTCTATTAAGTTTGATGTAGAAATATGATTAGCACTCTATAATTAACATTCTAAAGAGTTTCTTTAGAGTTCAGCCCTGACCACTACGCGTAGCAAATTAGGATTTATACCAGGGGGTGAAGTTTTACGAATTTATAACAAAAAATCACTTATCGATTTATGTTAGGGTAACATTTTTGTCTGGCTTGACGTTAGCGAATCTTGTTAATGTCCGATCCCGAATCTTGTACTTATTTGAAATCCCAATTAATATTTCATACAAAAAAGTCCGCCAGAAGTCCAAAGTGCGTTTTTCTTCGCACCGTAAAAAAAAAAGTTCATATGAAATTTAATGTACCGAACTTGAAGTTTTTCTTTACTTTACACTTTACTTTAATAATTCAATACTTTGTTTTTAATAATTGACTTTAATTTGACTATATATTACTTTTTATAATTAACTTTAATTTCAATAGAAAATATGTTAATTTTTCATCACAATTGTACAATAAATTTAATGTACCAGTTAATAAAACCGCCAGTCCGTCACTTTAGATTTACAATGTTTTATAAAGTGCCGTCTCCGCTATTTGCAAAACATTCTGTTTCGATCAATCATATGCGCGACTCGCGAGAATTAAAAGTTAATCCCAGAATAATCTCGTGAAAGATTCTTTCCAAGAAGTCTCGATACACTCTCAAATCGCACGAGGATATCGAAGTCGGTCGTGAGATCGAGTCGACCGACAAGCTATTTAGCCCAGATAAATGTTTCAAAAAGTTTGTGCAACACTTTCGCGACATTGACGAAAATAAAGCTTGTCCTCCTCCCTCCGCACACCAGACAGTGCAGGACGCACGCGAACGCGACATTTTTTTTATCTGTCTGACCGCATTTTCGCCACGCTCGTTATAAATATCTAAATACACACAAAACGCTGACGCTGCGTTAATAAATTAATCTTTCCACGCATATTTCGAAAATCTTGTGGAATTTTTGGCAATAAAAATGCACGAATTCAAGGAGCACATTCGAAATCTTTTGAACCTAGAAAAACCGACACTTGCGAGGACGTTAGAGAAGTGTCGGTTTACGATGAATTGATGAAAACGCGCCTTGTCTAACAGGGTAATCGACACATGGAATGCTTACACTGAAACTGCGAACCAGTTTAAAATCAGACTCTGCTCTCATGTGTTTATGTGATATCACATATTTCTATATTGCAAGTATTGATGTGTCTCATAACTACTTAGACCTATCAATTACAATAGAAAAAAGTGAACAAAAAATTTCATTTCAACATATAACATTTCATTAAATCAGACTCTGTTCCATTATATATTAAATTATTCAAACTTATTTAAACTCGACTCCACTTCGTACAGACATATATCTATATTTTTGAAGCAGATTATTTAAGTTCATACTTCTTTTCTGCAAACATTGATAATAATAATAACAAACTGGAATGTCGCCCAGCAAATAAACAAAATTGACGCAGTTGAGACCTCGATGTATCAACCAACGAATTATGCATCAACCCGCAGAACTTTGCGAGCGAAAAAACAACCCTCTGCTCTCCTATATAGATTATTTTTTCACAGACATAAAACGAGATGGAATGGAATTTCGATAAAATCAATGAAAATTCGCAATAAAAAAAAAAGAAAACATTAACTGGGTCGAAATTCGACCACCTTTTCCGCTGGAACAAATGTGTCTTACAACACCTTAATTTCAATAGAAAAACAGTGAAAAAAATATATTTCCCTTCCACATATAACATTTAATTAAATCAGACTCTGTTCCATCATATACGCAATTGTTCAAACTTATTTAAAGACGACTCCGCTTCGTGCAGATATACATGTGTATTTTTGAAGCAGATTACATAAGTTCATACTTCCTTTCTCTAAACATTAATAATAATAATAACAATCTGGAATCTCGCCCAGCAAATAAGCAAGATTGACGCAGTTGCACGGAGAAAAATAGTTCTGTTTCTCTACCAAAATGTATCTCGTTAATAATGTATGTTGGTGACAGCAAACATATTTTGTTGACCCTATGTTAAGCAAGCAAACAAGTTATGCTAACAAAATTCTTGTCGTCTCAACAATGTTTTTTTCTCCGTGTTAGACCTCGTTACATCAACACGGAGAGAAAAGAATGGACAACAAAATATTTTGTTGTGGCAGCAAATATTTTGCTGTAGCAACCAAATATTTTTGCTGCCACAACAATAAATTATTAACGATCTACATTTTGTTAGAGAAACAGAACTATTTTTCTCCGTGAACCAACGAATAATGCATCAACCCGCACAATGTCGCGTGCGAAAAAACAACCCTCCAATCCCAAAAAACTGATTACTTTTTCTAACACCCAAAGCAGAACGGAATTTCGATAAAATCAATAAAAAAAATATATGAATAAAAAATAAATAAATAAAAAATTAAATGTGCCAAAATTGGACGACCTTTGCGGCTGGAACGAGTGGGACGTCCCCGACGACCGTCAACACCCGACGTTCCGAGGAGCGCCCTTCGCCGAAGACGCAGAAACCCAAGAAAACATTAATGATCCGAGGGGGCGTCGAGTGACGACCGAAAAGTGCGAGAAAAAAAGAAAGAACAAAAAGGTGAGCGTGTGCAACCTTAACACGATTCTATTTCTTTCGATGCATCACAGTCCGCGACGCTCGTATATACACACGCGCGCTTTTCGCGTGACGCAATTTCGAGCCCTAAGACGAAGAGTGGACCGCAAAGAGCGAAACGGCACGGGTGCGAGAGCGAGGGGGGCGAAGGTGAGGTGCGGAGACGTCGAAACGAAGACGACGACGAGGACGGCCGCGAGACGTCGAGAAAGCGATCCCGAGGCGTCTGCACCGCGTGCGAAGCAGAACCGTACGAACTACCATCGCGAACGCACCATCGAGCAAACAGAGCGGGTATTTTCTGTCAAGCGGAGCGACCCTACGAACCACCGATTTGTTCGGTAAAAAAAATAAATAAAAAAAAAAACACCACCAGGGATTTCCGTTCGGATTTTCTGAAATCGAGATCCGGTTTGCAACGAGGAGTTGTATCGATAATCCAAGAAGCCCGCGAAGCCCGATAAACGAAGCGAAAATGGTTTACGAGAGCGATTTCTACACGACCCGACGACCCTACACGCGGCCGATCTCGACCTCCTACACCGTCACGGTCAGTAAATCTAATTGCGACGAGCGCGCACAGCTGCGGTTGCTATATATACGTATTTAAAAAAAAGAGACCATGAAGCGCAGATAGCAATCTCGGCGATGTAAAAAAAAGACTGTGTTTCGAGAGAGCGTGTGTTCTAACGATGTGTCACGGCGATAATGCACCACTAACCCACCCAATTGTGCTATCGGGTCACCCTCGTGCGTTTCACTCACCAATGCTTGCGTGTGCCAAATACATTGTAACTATTCACGAAGAGAGCAAAAAATTAATTCGAATGAAATTAAATACATAATCCAGCGTCGTCTCGCGGCTATGAGTCAAAGTTTCTGGGACGTTCGACGTTCGTCTTGTTCGACCTTCTACTTTACAGATTTTTTTCCCAATTTTGATTTTATTTTTAAATAAAAAATTTTTAGTCTATTAGAAATAAAAAGTTTCCTTCTATTTAGATTTAAAACCCTTTTTATTGCATTTAAAATTGTAATTTGTTACCTATCTTTAATTTTCTAATTTGCTGCCTATTTTATTTCGTAAATTTATATTCTATTTTTAAAAAGTTTAATTTATGATTTTCTTTATCCCAAAAAAAAAATCTCGAGTTCTTGGATTATGCATTTGTCGGCGCGCATGAGAGTGCCAAAGCTTTGCACGGATTTCGTTCGATACACTATATCTAATTTAAAGTTTTTTCTTCATTGAGTAAAAATGCAAAAAATACATCGGCGGATCGTGCGGCGTTCTCTAAACGATTAACCGTTCGGAGCGGAGAAGTACGGAGAGACAAAACCGATGTAGAGCTAGAGAGAGGGAGGGAGAGAAGGGCGAGAGAGAACAAATAACGAGAAACGTTGACTCTGCAACGAGCAAAGTACTGACAAGCCTCGAACATCGGTTCAGTCGCTCGTCGTGTTCGACATTGGGTGGCGATCGGGCTTTGCGGTTCTTTGGGCCGATCGAATCACCGATCGTCACCGATTAATTCGAGCCCGGCGAGGCTGCGTCGCGATTCAGAAGTCTCGACTTCCACACTGTACAGTCGATGTGCAACCACCAATACCGTACTCGGTGTACTCGGTTTCACCGTATGGGCCAAACTCGGAACAAAAAACGAGCTGACCACGATTAAACGAAAACGTTAATCGATCACACACGAATGTTCATTTTTTTATGTATCTATGTGTGTACACGCACAAATGTCTTTTAACAGACCAATAAAAAAGCGAAAACAAAAACCGTCAATCTTAACGGACGGGTCGAACCGAAGAGTCGAACACGTAATCGATAATTATATTTTCTTGCGTGTAACCGACTCTTCGTTTTTGAGTTATGAACTGCAAAGTCCGTACTTTGATTTGGAATTTTTTTTTTTTTTTTAAAGAAAACCCCCGATAAAACCGGAATCGGTGTTTATTTTTGAGTCGTTGTCTTGTGCCTCATAATCGTTGCAAGGGATGAATTACGTCACTGCGTCAATGTCCGTTGGGTATTTTATTGTTCACTGTTATTGTTTCGCAACGAATTTTCAGTCCATCGTCGTGCGGTTTGTGTCACTGTGAAAATAGACTAACGATACGTTAGAAATAGAATTTGAATAGAAAAATATTGAAAAACGAGCGTTTACAGGCCGAGAGTGTGTAACGCGAAAGAGGAACGAACGCCCCGAGGCCTCGGCAATTTGGCAGCCAATTACCGAATGACATTATGGCACGTGTCTATAGGGAACAACACAGACAGTTGGCATTGGGCCGCGCGATAATCTCGTTGCGGGCCTCGTTTATTTTCGACCCTTAAAGCGCCATCAGAACTCCTCCAATATTTTTGAGCACATCGAGTTGATGGACCAAAATTCTCTTCGCAAAAATTAAAAAACACGTTTCCAAAAAAAAATGTCCCAAATCAAATAAAAAATAAAATCCACAGAAAAATTTCTTGATTTAAATGAAGAGTAAAATTCACCAAAGCGATTTCTGAAATTAAATTAAAAGTAAAGTTCGTTTAAAAATGTCTTAGATTAAATGAAAAGTAAAATTCACAAAAAAGGCTTCAATTAAATTTAAATGGCTGAAGGACTGCGCTCGATGGCCAATTGGCAATACGCAGTATAGGTGAAAAGAGACAATTTTGTTAGGTATAAAAAAAAACTGTCAGATGATATGTTTTGTTAATAAACTCACTACGACTACTACTTAAATTAAAAGTAAAATTCACAATAAAGGCTTAAATTAAATTAAAAGTAAAAGTCCCAATAAAAATGTCTTAATTAAATTAAAAAAAAAACATGAAAAAAATAGAATCGCGCTTGTAACGCGGGATGAATGCAAAGAGAGGTTGGAGCTGTGATTGACGAATCCGTTGACCGAGTGCCGGATGACCGTAAAATCACTTTTGGGAGTAAGCAATATTAATAGTCAGCGTTGAGGGCACCGGGGTCAGAAGGGAGACCGGCAGAGACGGCGAGCGAGAAGGAATGAGAGAGAGAGCTAGAGGTAGAGATAAAAAGAGAGAGAGAGAAACAGTGATCGTCTATTCATAGCAAACGCGGCCATTTTCCGGGAGCCACGGAGTGTTAAACTTAGCCAGCGAAGCTTCCACGGACCGGGCGAATCTCGGATCGGCGCACAGCGAGGAGGATTTACTAAAATAAAAAATTAATCTGGCCCGATGCATAATGTAGAGCAATCGGAGTTGCAACGCCGATTCCCCACGCGCGCCGAAAGCCCGAGCTCGCCGAAGAATTTCCCAATGCGAACCGACGCGATGGTTATTGCGGACGAAATTAACCGTAAATCTCTGGCAGAAACTCTCGCGGATATTTATACATAAAATCATTTTTACACGCGATCCCCGTCGCCTCCCGGCGAATATTCCACGAACCGGCGATCGATCGATAAACCGAAGACGGAATTTCGCACCGGGTCGGAAAATAATAAAATTTGTGGACAAAATGAAACGTCAATTTCCGTCCCAGGCGCACAAAACAGACCCGTGTATTTCCATGCACGTTTCCTCGGGCTCCTCGACAGTCGCTCGGTAATTGGAGATTAAACCAACGAAAGCGACGAATGTTAACCGCCGCCGATAAATGGCCGTCGTTTCCGTCGATGAATATTTACGTTCCAATGACTAATAGCCGACAATAAGTCTCTCGCCTTATTGGCACATTTTCATCCCGCAAGTCGCAATGTAAATTCGTCGAAACACAAAATAGTCGCGATATCGTATTTCTGTATTCATCGAATTTCGATTGAGTCTCGGAGTCCTTTGTCGGAGTTGTTTGGGTCCAACGCCCTCGAACGCCCTCGAACGCCCTCCGTCTATCTCCGTCCCGTTCCATGGAGCGCTCGGGGAAAAAATAAAAACACAGCCGATGGCGTCGAAGATTTCTCGGCTCGATCTCGCTCCCGTTCGTTCTCTCGGGTTCGAGTCGGTTACTCGAAGATGGGAGGGTTGTGTTGGGCGTTCGGTGCGTCGAAACGTTCGGGCGTCGGTGTTGCGTTACGCTGCCCTAATTTAGCCGGGCACGGCATCGGAACGCCCGCCGCCGGTTCCCCACTCTTTCTCTCTCGGTCCCGCACTCGAGGCATCTCACCTCGTCACAGAAATTCATACGCCGCGTCCGGTTCCCATCTCGCAAGAGACGCAGAAGCAACGGCGAAGATTCTCGCGGTATAATCATAGATGCCTGCTTGAGAGACGCGTCCGGAGCGTCATCGTGTATGAGTCTTCGTCCCGGCGAAGACTTTGCGGTTGAGGAGAGGTTGGGAACCGTCAATGATGCCTGGTTTTTAACTCCCGCCCGCTAGGGCAGAAAGACGCTAGTTACGCGTTTCGCCGCGGTGAGGCGTATTTGCGAGTTTTCTGAGACGCGAGTAATAACAAATTCCCACATCAAAGTCGGGAGATTTCTTCGTCGTTAAAGTTAATTCGATATGCGAATTATTTGTTGCTTCACCATTTTTTTTCTACTCTTTTCCATTCGGGAGTTATATGATTTTCATGGAATTATTTTCGTTTCATTGTTTTTGATTATGGATATGTTGCTCGGTGTCTTAAGGTAGTACTAGCACAGTGACTGACGCCGCCTAAGTTCGCGAGAAAAATACGAAGATTACAAACAGTTCTCGATGAGAAAAAAATATGAAAAAACTATAGCATATAAAAGGTGCTGAACATATTGTTTGTGCATAATAATAATTTCAGAATGTTCATAACAAATTACTGGAAAAAAAATTGTGCAACAAATTACCGGGCAAACATTTTTTTTTTATTACGAAAATGATTTGTTCATTTTTCTGAATACGTATGGATTTTTTCAGAATTTTATCTAATACTTGAAAATTACGATTTTAAACAAATTTTAACATAAAGGAAACGAATAACATTTT
>JAPYZC010005809.1:0-10533 GCA_030522665.1 Ichneumoninae sp. A BG-2022a | reverse complement strand
TTGATTTTATTATTTATTTTTATAATGCGAATGGAAAAAAAACTTCCTCTTTTTTTCTTCTTTACTGTTTTTTAAAATCTTATCTCTAGTTCTTCTTATAGTGAACATGTGTGTCAGGTCTCGTCCAGATCTATCGTCATCGAATTTAATTAATTGTGATTCATTTAATCTTTTAATTCGTGATTCATGTTATTTTTTATTTTTAGTTATTCTTTGTTTTCTTCATTTTATGATTTATTTTTATAATGCGAATGGAAAAAAAAGAAATCCGTGAGATTAATAAATAAATAAAATGTAATTGTTATCTTCGAGTTTGTTGCGAGTGTAAATAACACAAATAAACACTTTGCCAGGGATAAACGAACGATGTTTGCATGGTTTGGCCGATCCAAAATGCAGTCGCTTTAGATTTTTTATAACAAGGTTTCAACAAAATGTAAACAGTTTTCCTTGTGGTGAACATGTGTGTCGCCTCTCGCCCAGATCTATCGTCATCGAATTTAACGAACCGTGATGTATTTAATTTTTTTAGTTCGTGGTTCATGTTATTTTTTATTTTTAGTTATTCTTTATTTTCTTTATTTTTATAATGCGAATGGAAAATAGGAAATCCGTGAGATGAATAAATAAATAAAATCTAATTGTTATCTTCGGGTTTGTTGCGAGAGTAAAAAGGGTGCAAATTTATCGCTCGTTCCTTCGTAAATTGTTGTTTAGCATACCTGGTGACGAGATTGAACAAGCGAATCCACTTTGCTCTCAACTTCCTCTTTTTTTTTCTTCTTTCCCGTTTTTTTTTCTTTTTTTTAATCTTATTTTCATAATTTTCCATAAAATTGCCCGTTCGGTATAATTTATTCCTCGATCTCAATTTTAATTCTCGGCTCTCAGCGGTCACTTTGTCACCGTCCAGTGGCAATTTATTTAACGGAATTTGAAGTCGAAGAGTTGACACTGGCGGCGCTTGAGTCCGACGCGTTTCATTCAACTTCGCTGAGTGATTATGACGTCAGCTCGCGGAGCTTAGACGAACGCTCGGCCTCCCTTTCTACGCTGCCCTTCGTAATAAATTGACGAGGAATTTCGTTTAAATAGAGTGGATCGTGAACCTTTGCGGGTCGACGAGCTTCCACGACGAGGCTTGATTGTACGGGCGTTTCGGTAATGCTTAATAATAATTTATTACGCAATGCGCGAAGTATTCTCGGACCGAGCCTCGTCGAGATCTCTGTCGGTGGTTTAACCCTTTCAAGTACGGAGGACTTTTTGACGAACTGCCAGGCATTATTTTGAGGCAGCCCTTTCGGTGTGTAAGTTTCAGACAAGAATAAAAGAGAGAATACAAACACTTCCCGATCGGATAAAAATCTGAACAACAATCCAGCATATTTGGGCTTAATAATAATTCCAAAATGTTATTAACAAATTACTGAAATAAAATGTTATGCAACAAATTATTCAGATCTTAATTTTTTTTTCGCATGAAAATGATTTGTTACTTTTTTTGAATACGCGATGAAGTTTTTTGGAATTTTATGTTGTGTTTGAAAATTGCGTTTTCTTTGTCTCAAAATCTGTTTAAAATCGCAATTTTCAAAACCTTCTTTTATGCCTTATATGCCTTCTTTTGAGACAGTATTTTCGTTATGTCTGACGCCACCTAAGTTTGGGAGAAGAATTAGAGAAAATCACAAACACTTTCCGATCGGATACAAATCTGAACAAGAATTAAACCTATTTGAGCTTAATAATAATTCCAAGATGTTATTAACAAATTAGTGAAATAAAATATTATGCAACAAATTACCCGGAACTCAATTTTTTTTTCTCGTGAAAATGAGTTGTTACTTTTTTTTTAGTACATATGAAGTTTTTCGAAATTTTATGTTATGTTTGAAAATTGCATTTTCTTTCTCTCAAAATTTTTTTAAAATCGCAATTTTCAAAACTTCTACGTGAGGGTTTTAAATTATTATTTTGTATTTCACTTTTTTTTTATGAAAAATTATAAAATTAATGACAAGTGAACGAAAGCTCTGAAAAGTCGATATACCGATATATATAAAAGTCGAGGTATTTTGCGGATGTTCTTAATACATTTTTTTCAGCCTTATCAAAAAACAATAGTTCAAGGTACGTCTGAATTTTAACAGATTTTTTTGAGCATTATAAACTTGTTATTCGAATCGTTCCAAAGTTCCGTCCTGGCAAATTCTACGTGTGGGTTTAAAATTATTATTTATTCTTTTATTTTTATTTTTTTATGAAAAATGATAAAATTAATGGCAAGTGAACGAGAGCTCTGAAAAGTCGATATACCGATATATATACAAGTCGAGGTATTTGCGCTCGGGGAATTTTCTTGCGTATTGCGGATATGCATAACCAATGTGCGAGTTAGCGGGCTGGCTCACTTTGGCTGAATGACTGGGCGCTTCCCGAGCGGGCTTCGCCTGTTCACTACACGTGTGTTATACACATGCTCGCAACCAATTAACTTAATCGCATTGACTTGTTTGCGCTGCCGAGCAGCTGGCCGACCCGCAAATGTAATAGGAGCGATCGCTGTTGCTGCTGTGGATGGTTACAATGAAGAAAATCAAACAATGTAGACTCGGTACAAAATAATGTTGTAGCTCGAAGCGATTTGATTTTTTATTTAATGGCACGGAAAAAATTATTCAATTGAAAATTATTAAAATGAAAATATGAATTTATATCTGTGGGGAAAAAATGGGGCAAAATGGAGTAGGTCAAAAGTGTCAATTATGAGCCATCCGGATAAGTTTCTGTGGATTGACACAATGAAAATAAAATAATGTAGATTTGGGACAAAATAATCTTGTTGGTCGATGCAACTTGATTTTTAATTTTTAGAACGAAAAAAATTGTAGACCGTTAGTAAAAAAAAAATACGAATTTATATCTCTTGGACAAACTGGGGCAAAATGGAGTCGGTCAAAAATGTCAATTACGACCGATCCAGATAAGCTTCTGTGGATGGACACAATAAAAATAAAATAACGTAGATTTGGGACAAAATAATATTGTTGGTCGAAGGGCCTCGATTTTTAATTTTTAGTACGAAAAAAATTGTAGACCGTTATTAAGATAAAAATAGGAATTTATATCTCTAGGACAAACTGGGGCAGAATGGTATTGGTCAAAAATGTCAATTATGACCGATCCGGACAAGATTCTGTGAATTGACACAATGAAAATAAAATAACGTAGATTTGGGACAAAATAATATTGTTGGCCGAAGTGACTTGATTTTTCGTTTGTACCGTTATTAAAATGACAATACGAAAAGACGGAGATACATCTGTAGGTCAACCTGGGTCAAAAGTTTTAATTATGGTCCATCCCAGATGAGCGCGCAAATCAATGATGCATTAATTTGTGTGCCTGGTCTGAAACACTCGTCCATATTCACCACTTTCACACCACTTTCACACGAAAAAAAAGTCTAAAAAATTTGGAAATTTTTTATTCGAAAAAATTTTCCGAAAATTAATTATTTTTTTTGTCCATTAGTAAACAAACTATTGACAATGCCGGTTGCCCATCCGAGCAGTTTGTTTCTCAGTTTCGCCACGTCCAAACTCCCCTCCCCCTTCCCTTGATACATGACCGGAATCGACAAGCCTGCCAGATAGCTGATAATGTCGGCAAATTCCCGGGGAAATTTTTGTTCGACCTCGAGAAACCGCTGCGGAATGTCCCGATTGAAATCCCAGAAAGTAGAGAATTCAATTCCACACCACCACCTGTCGATTAAGTGTGGAAAACGTGGAGCATGCGACGATCCCTTTCTAAGCTCCCTGTCTGCTCCTTTCTCCACTACACACACATGTATATATGTATAGGGGCGAAAAATGAAAAAAAGAGAACTTTACACCAATATACCATAAAAAGGCATGTTCGAGGAAATATACATATATATATATATATATATACATATATATGTATGTATGTATGTGTAAAGTATATTTTGATGACATAAAAGATATGTTACATATATCAATTAAAATTGATGCCAGAACCTATTGTACACCAAACGCAACTATTTTTAGTAGAAACTGTAACTACTATATATATATACTGAAAAATAAAGTGCACATTTAATGTACTGGAAATTGATATGTGCTTACATTAATTACATTAATTGAACGTTAATGTGCTTTTACTGTAAAATAAAAATACGAGATATTAAAATTACAAATCTTTTGGGTGAAATTAAAAAAATTTTCCATTAAAAATACAAATTTTACTGTAAAATTGTAACGCACATGTAGGGTAAACCGGCCAATGAATGGACAATTAAGCAGACGAAAAACCGAATGAATAGACGTTTTTTATGCACGTGCTCTTGTGGAAAGTGTCCATTCACTGGCCTTGTTTATTCATTGTCTGATTTACGTTACACTGTTTAAAAAAATTGTAAATTTCACGTACAAATGTTTTGTAAAATTCCAGTAGTTTTAAAGTAATTTTTAAATACATTTAGTACTATTAAAGTACTTTTATGAAAAATACTACTTTTTAATATTTTTTTTTTTTACAGTACATTTATTTTACACAACATTTGTATATTAAATTAAATATTCTAGTTTATGCATAAAAGCTTCCAATACAAGTACATTAATTTCGATGCCGACATTTTTTACAGTGTGTGTATATATATATATATCCTCGAGCATACGTCTTTTTGGTGTATGTATTCGTGTAAAGTTTTCTTTTTTTTTTTTTTGTATTTTTTCGCCCAATCCTAATTTATCGCCCTCTCAAAGAAGTTTCGCCCGGAAGGAACGGGGTTGTCGCGCGGGCGGAGGGTGGGAACTTGGTCCGGAGTGCCGGAGGAGTGAGGAACCCTGGGAGCATCGCGGAAGACAGGATCGTCTCTCATACCGGAGAGGAACTCCCCGGGAGAGCCACGATGTTGGGAAATTAATGCCAACGGCAAAGCGTCAGTCGACGCGTGCTTTTGCCAGCTAGTCGGAGGGCCGGGTGGGGTGAGAGAGTGTGGAACCGCCCACTTCCTCTTTTGCGGAAAACTTGTTCCACCCGGATCTTCTTGGCAGCTAGACACGTGGAAAGCTTCGGTGGAAATTCCATCAAGGTTTATACTACTCGGCTTACACAGGCTGATTCAGATCTCTCGTCCAGTTCTGTCGTCGTCGAATTTAATGAATTGTGATTTACTCAATTTTTTAATTCGCGGTTCATTTTATTTTTTATATTTAGTTATTTTTTATTTTATTCTTTATTTTTATAATTCGAATGGGAAAAAAAGGAAATCCGTGAGATGAATAAATAAATAAAATCTAATTGTTATGTTCGGAGTTGTTGCGAGAGTAAATAACGTAAATAAACGCTTTGCCATAAACGAACAATGTTTGCAGGGTTTGGCCGATCTAAAATGCAGTCGCTTTAGATTTTTTATAACAAGGTTTCAACAAAATGTAAACAGTTTTTCTTACGGTGGACATGTGTGTCATCTGTCGTCCAGATTTGTTGTCATCGAATTTGATTAATTGTGACTTATTTATTTTTATAATTCGTCGTTCATTTGATTCTTTTTATTCTTTATTTTTATAATGCGAATGGAGAATAGGAAATCCGTGACATGAATAAATAAATAAAATGTAATTGTTATCTTCTGGTTTGTTGCGAGAGTAAATAACACAAATAAACGCTTTGCCAGGGAGAAACGAACAATGTTTGCACGGTTTGGCCGATCTAAAATGCAGTCGCTTTAGATTTTTTATAACAAGGTTTCAACAAAATGTAAACAGTTTTCCTTATGGTCAACATGTGTGTCACCTCTCGTCCAGATCTATCGTCATCGAATTTAATGAATTGTGATGTATTTAATTTTTTTAATTCGTGGTTCATGTTATTTTTTATTTTTTATTATTCTTTATTTTCTTCATTTTATTCTTTATTTTTATAATGCGAATGGAAAATAGAAAAAACGGGGGATGAATGAATTTAATAAAGTTATTATCAGCGAGTTTTAAAGAAATCAAAATAAAATAAATAAACGCTTTGCCAGGGAGAAACGAAGGATGCACGGTTTAAAGCGCGAGGCTGCAGCGCATACCTGTGGAATTATTTTACGACACGTTCCTTGTGAACGACACTGTACACGAGTAATCCGCGTTTCGGCACAAAAGCCAGCTCGCCCAGTCACGGCGACGCCTCGACGCGGGGAACGGCACGAGCGACAGCTCGCCTCCCTTTTCATTTTCCACCAAATGAGACAAATCCTAAAAGACCCGAAGAGTTTCGCTCAAGTTTGGATGGGATTTATTTTTCTATTTTTTTTTTTTTTTTTTTTCTAACTAAATTCGTACAAGGTGACTCGTGTCAGGACTTCAGTTAGTGAGCCGCAGATTTAAACTATATTTTATATTTTATAAAAAAACAACAATTGCAAATTAAAAATTAGGGGAATCGTAGAAATAATCGAGGGATATCGTTCTTAGTTTTATTCGTCTGTTGATTGGCACGCGAGACCGAAGCTGGAAGTTGTCCACGAGGAACTTCCGTCGCGCAGGAATGGACATAATTTTTTTCCGCTATTACGAACGCCCCACTTGACTTTACGCCAAAATTCCCGTCGGATTCGTGCGCGGCGCGAAAAAATACAGTTCTTTTTAGTAAATATTTTAAAAAGGAAAAGATTTTTGTTGTATCTATAACAAACGTTTCTTGCCCACAATTTATTTCCTTCTTAACTTTGCAATTTATTTCTTAACTAAAAAATTTTCGTTAAAAAGTGTGATCAAAAAAAAAAAATTGGGAACTTTGCGCAATAAAAGAGAACAATGAAAGCCATTAGAAATATCTTTTCATACAAGACAACGAAGAGATTTCTCGCCCACAATTTATATCCTTTTCAACTTCGCAATTTATTTTTTAATTGAAAAAATGTTCGTTACAAACTGTTGTCAAATAAAAAAAATAAAAAATTGAGAACTTCGCGTAATAAAAATGTTTGTGAAACACACAAACCCTTTTTATTGTGCGGACAACATTGCAAAAAAAAGAGGAAAGAAACCCGACACGAAAAGCGATTACAAATATCTTTTCATGTAAGGCAACGAAGAGATTTATCGCCCACAATTTATGTCGTTCTCAAATGAACAATTCATTTTTTAATAAAAAAATTTCGTCTAAAACTGTCATCAAATTAAAAAAAAAAATTAAGAACTCTGCACAATAAAAATATTTGTGAAACACACAAACCCTTTTTATTGTGTGGACAATATTGCAAAACAAAAAAAAAAAAGAGGAAAGAAAGCCGATAGGAAAAGCGATTGGAAATATCCTTCCACGTAAGGCAACGAAGAGATTTCTCCCCAACAATTTATTTCCTTCTTAAATCCGCAATTTATTTCCTTCTCAAATCCGCAATTTATTTATTAATTTAAAAATTTTCGTTAAAAAGTGTTGCCAAATAAAACAAAAAAAAATTCAGAACTCTGCACAATAAAAAATGTTTGTGAAACACACAAACCCTTTTTATTGTGCGGACAACATTGCAAAAAAAAGAGTAAAGAAAGCCGATATGAAAAGCGATTGGAAATATCTTTCCACGTAAGGCAACGAGGAGGTGCCGCGCTCCAGAAAGTCTTTTGTGTCACGATTACGTACTTCACCGTGAGTAACGCGAAAATGACGTATCGGCGAGGAGAGCGTCTTCGGTTCGACGAGTGAGAAAAATAGCACAATCGCTGAGAGGAGCGCCAGTCGGATAAGCCGTTGCTGTCCGCTGCCGCGTGCACTTTGCGCGGAATCCGCGATTCTCGGCTCTGCGATTGAACTCGAATTGCCGGGAGATAATCAGGCTCTTCGCTACGTTTTTCCTGCGCCTCTCGATGCCTGTATCGTTCCCCTTTCCTCCCTTCGCTCCCCGTCGGCAAGTTACCGACGTCTCGATATCGGCGGCGCCGCTTCGGCAGCTTCCCGATCGAGACGCGTGCTCAGCCTGCCGTTAAGCTCGCCGTCGCACACTCGAGTGGAAAACGGACGAGTGAAGAGAGGACGAGAAAAGTCGGCCCGACGGAGGAGGAAGAGAAACGACCCAGTTTCCATTCTTCTTTTTCGTCGTACGTTTTCTTCTTTTGCTGAATTTTATTTTTTTATTTTGTATTTTTCTTCTGTCATTTTTTTCTTTTGACTCTTTTTCTTCTTTCATTTTCTGCCGTTGCTTCCTTCGTTATTTTCTTCACCACGCGACTTTTCCTCTTTTTCTTATTTTCCCGTTTTTAGTTTTTTTTTTTGGTTCGTTTTATTTTGTTTCATTTATTGTTATTATTATTAATTGATTAAGTGGACACTATTTACATATGTTCATTTTGTCCGAGGAAGCTTTCAAGCTCGGACGCGGATATTACTCGTATGTTTTTTTTTATATCACAAATATCGCAAAGTCGATGGAGTAACACTCCGTGCTAGAACTGGGCAAAGTAATTAAGCAGGGAGTCTCGCTGCGCGCTGACTTTGCATAAGTTGAGAAAATTGCAAGTACTTCTTGATGGTGTAAAAATCTGAAAAAAATCATGTATAATAAAGGTACTGAGAAGATTAATTTTGCATAATAATAATTGCAATGTATTAACAAATTCATCTAAAAATTAAGGGGTTAACAAATTACTCGGCAACAAAACTTTTTTTAATGAAAATTATTCGTTTATTTTTGTGCATACGTATGAATTTTTTCAGATTTTTAAGTAATCGTTGATTTTTTATTTTTTTTATAGAACAAAATTAAAAGTAAAAGTAAATTGTCGAATTAAAAAAAATTGGGACCTATAATAAAAAAAAGAATTAAAAATTAATACAATAATTGGGCTATTTCATTTGCATCATTAATTTTAAAAAATATTTTTTCGTTTTCTCCTTCTTTTTCTTTCGTAATTGTCTTCCGCACCCGAATTTATGCCTCTTTCTTATTTTTCTCCTTTTTCGGCTTCTTTTTCTTCTTTAATTTTTTGCTTCTTCTCCTTTCGTAATTTTCCACCCACCCGACTTTTTCCCTCTTTCTCATTTTACTCCTTTTTCGTCTCTCTTTTTCTTCTTTAATTTTTTGCTTCTTCGTCTTTCGTCATTTTCCCCCCACCCGACTTTTTCCCTCTTTCTCATTTTTCTCTTTTTTCTGCTCCTTTATCTTTTTTAATTTTTTGCTTCTTCTTCTTTCATAATTTTCCCCCACCCAACTTTTTCCCGTTTTCTCATTTTTCTCCTTTTTCGTCTCTCTTTTTCTTCTTTATTTCTTGCTTCTTCTTCTTTCGTAATTTTCCCCCACCCAACTTTTTCCCTCTTTCTCATTTTTCTCCATTTTCGTCTCTTTTTCTTCTTTAATTTTTTGCTTCTTCTTCTTTCGTAATTTTCCCCCCACCCAACTTTTTCCCTCTTTCTCATTTTTCTCCATTTTCGTCTCTCTTTTTCTTCGTTTATTTTCTGCTTTTTCTTTTTTCGTAATTGCCTTCACCACCCGGCTTTTTTCCCCTTTCTTATTTTCCTCCTGTTTCGTCTCTCTGTTTCTTCTTCTGCTTCTTTTTCTTCTTTAATTTTTTGCTTTTTCTTCTTTCGTTATTTTCCCCACCACCAGACGGTTCGCCCTGCGTGTCCGTTTCTTTCGGGAGGAAACGAACCCGGCGCGTTTCGCGGGGTCAACGGGAAAATTTCGTTTCCGCTCGGATTAAACTCGTGAATTATGCATGAGGGAGGTAGAAAGCCGGCTTTGAAAATAACTCGGCGTACTGTCAGCCGGTCCCTTTTTCTCACCACCCCCGTTCGCGGTGATGCCTCGAGATAGTTTCGTATTGAAAGACACGAAAAGCCGTCGTAGTCGTGTTCGGCTTTGAGCGAAAGGGGCGAATTTTTAGGCGAATTAAAAATTGTTTTGTACGCCGCTTCTTGGACATTTTCCAGGCAGGCCGCGATGTGAAGTTTCTGTTATTCCGACCTCATGGGAGCGCTCGCCGGTCTCGGTAGCTCATCAATATGCTGCCAGGTCCACGTGCTCGAGGCACGATGCATAATCGAGTTTGAGTTGCGACTCGATTTTGCGAATAACCGTGCACGAGGACAGAGCGAAACTTTGGGCGTCAATGGAGATTAGAGCAACCGGTTGTAATTAATTATTTTGATTAATAATTTCCAACACACCTTATGAAGGCACTTTCCATAATTTTAAGAGGATACCGAACCCGTTTTTCAATCTTTACTTATCTTTTTTATCGACCTGGGTTATTATATTTATTGTTATAGTATTTATATTGCTTTTTTATGTATATAAATATATGTATATTTATATATTATATCCTCCTTATATTATTATAGAGCTGTGTCAATGCAGATTCGAGTAACCGGTTGTAATTATTTATTTTGATTAATAATTTCCAACGCACCTTATGAAGTCACCTTCCATAATTTTAAGAGAATAGCGAACCCTTTTTTCACTCTTACTTATCTTTTTTATCGACCTGAGTTATTACATTTATTGTTATATTATTTATA
>JAPYZC010005808.1:0-13168 GCA_030522665.1 Ichneumoninae sp. A BG-2022a | reverse complement strand
TTGGGAGAAAGATTTAAAATACTGTCGTTGGGAAAATGAAACGGATTGGAAAAGAAAAAGTTTAAGAATAATTTGTTCGTGTTGAGAATTACTCCGTCGGGTTTTGGCAATATTAATGTAGGAAAGGAAAAAATTGGTAGCTGTATGAACTTGGAGACCGACCTTAGAAAATTGATTTTTTTTATTGCATAGGTTTGTATTGTCATTTTTTTTCGTTTGTACCTTAACGGATTCGAAGGTACGGAGGTTTCTAAAATTTAGAGAGCCGACACGCACATTTCAGTTATGTTAAAAAATTGCCAAAATACGATCGGTGAAAAATTCGAACAGACCGTATATTTAAACCTCTTAAGGTATAAAAATTGTTATGCCTAAATCGCCATGTTAAATTTTATATACGTAATCGAGGTGAGATTCCATTATCGATATGTAGAATTGAATCTATCGGCTTATCCATAAAAACTTGCAGTACAGTTATACTATATCATATAAATATACTATATAAAGTTTCATTAGAATTTTAATAATTTTTTTGCAGTACGATTGTGGTACTTCCGGTTTCCGGCGACTAACGAGGCGGTCGAATAGTCGGGGAGTCGAGAATCAATAGACATGCCTTTCACATCTGATATAATAAACCATTATCTTTCGTAGCCTCTTTCGTATTGTTCGGATAATTATGTTTTTTTATCGGACTTTTTGTACATAAAAAATCATAAAGTTTCGCGATGGCTCCAGCGTCTGGAGCGATGAACTCGAGTCCTCGTAATAATAGGGTCGCAGTCTATACGATAGTTTGAGGCGACCCACTCAATACCCATTGTCACTCGAGAACAGATGCTCACCCTCGGCGGCTAGTTCGGTGCTCGAATTTTCATAGAAATAGCAGTTTCCTCTGTCGATTCGTGGAGTCTAATATTCACCAGCCGTGGGGAGAGATGGAGAATGAGGCACAGGGGTGATGCCCTCGAGCAACTCGGTAATCCCAGTCTCGTGACGCTGCCTCATTCTCTCACTGTGCGAGTTCGGTAAACAAGTCGAAGCGACGCTCGCACTGGCGCCCCCCGCGGTAGCGTCAGTGAATCATCCTCCGCCTCCCCAGCCCGACTCTCTCGGGTGAGTTGTCTGACTAACAGTACGACTTGCACTTCAAAAAATATACGCTCATAAATCCAAAATAATAACCGATAATTGCAAATTAATTCGGAGATATTCCAACCCGTGAAATATTCCACCGATAAAAAGGTGAGAAACTGGCGGTTAAATATAGGAGATCTTTTAATTTAATTTGAGTCAGCATAGCGCTCCTGTCCGTTGTCTCAATCTGCTCGAGATAACTTCTCAGGCTCAGAAAAACATTCGCTTGCCGGCTGTCGAAAAAAAAATGTTTCTTTTAATTCTACTTTCAATTCTTACAATTCCATATGATATTGAAACAACAACAGCAAAACTGTCAAGGTGACATGTTATCGTTTCAATCCGGTATGAAATTGTACGAATTCAGAGTAGAGTTGAAACAACGTTTTTACTTCTTTGGCAGGCCGCAAGCGAATTTTACTTGATTCAATGATATTTTTTTTTCTGTGTAACTTTACCAGAAAACATCTCTATCGTATTACAATTCTAACGTATTAGAACTCTACCAAAATTTCTACCACTGTATGAAAGAAACTCTACCGTATTAGAAAACTACCAAAAAGTGTACTACTGTATGAAAATCAACTCTACCAGAGCGAAACAGTTTCCAACAACTTTACCACATAAGAACTCTACCGGAATATAAGCGTCTAAGAAAATCTCTACCAGAATCTTAATAAAATTGTACCAGACTTGAAATAAAACTGTACCGGAATTGAAATAAAACTCTACCGGAATACAAGGCTACCGTCCAGACTTGTATTCCGGTAGAGTTTTACTTAGATTCTAGTCCAGATTTTTTGGACATCTATATGCCGTTAGAATTGTTATGCGGTATAGTTGTTCGCGACGGTTTCGCTCTGGTGCAATGTTTTTCAACACAGTGGTAGAGGTTTTGGTCGAGTTCTAATACGGTCCAGATCTTTTCTGGTAGAGTCGTGAGTGGTAGAGACATAAATGTGCCGTCAGTGAATCATGCTCCGACTCCCCAGCCCGGGCACTCTCTCGGGTGAGTTGTCCAGCAGCACTTCTCCCACTTCAAAACAACATATGCTCCAAAATTCAAAACAACAACCGGATAAAGAACAAAATGCAATCAATCCGGAGCTTTTATTAAAAACAATCTTTATCACCAAACACAACACACGAAGTATTCCAGCGATAACAAAAAGTTGAGAAACTCGCTGCTAAATATAAAAGCCCTTTTAATTGATTTTCAAATCGCCAATTAATCGAATTGCAAATCAATCCGGACCTTTTTTTAAAAACAATCTTTATCACCAAACGCAACACACGAAGTTTTCCAGCGATAACAAAAAGTTGAGAAACTCGCCGCTAAATATAAAAGCCCTTTTAATTGATTTTCAAATCGCCAATTAATCGAATTGCAAATCAATCCGGAGCTTTTTTTAAAAACAATCTTTATCACCAAACGCAACACACGAAGTTTTCCAGCGATGACTGAAAGGTGAGAAACTCGCCGCTAAACATAGAAGCCCTTTTAATTGAATTTCAAATCACCAATTAATCGAATTGCAAATCAATCCGGAGCTGTTTTTAAAAATAATCTTTATAACCAAACCCAACACACGAAGTATTCCAGCGATAACAAAAAGTTGAGAAACTCGCCGCTAAATATAAAAGGTCTTTTAATTGATTTTCAAATCGCCAATTAATCGAATTGCAAACCAATCCGGAGCTTTTTTTTTTTTAACTTTATCACCAAACGCAACACACGAAGTTTTCCAGCGATGACTGAAAGGTGAGAAACTCGCCGCTAAATATAGAAGCCCTTTTAATTGAATTTGAGTCAGCATGGCGCTCCCCTCCTTTCTCTCCCATTCTGCTCGAGATAACTGCACACGGTGCAGAAGGGAGTCGAGTAGTGTCGAGTTTCTCGTGTAGGATAGAAAGGGAGCCCTCCTCGCACTTTCCCGAAATGCGTGCACGCATCGCCACTCTCGCCTCGGCTGCTACGTGCGTTATAGGTATCCGGGGAGTTGGTTGAACGAGGGCGCACGCGACCCGCCGCGTACGGATGTGGCTGCAGCTTCGTGCGGCGGGGGACGCCAGAGGGAACCCAATGAGTGTAACTCGCAGGATGCACCGGGCGAGAAGTGACTCATTGAACGAGAGACGCAACTCCGCGCGGCTCGTACCGGGACATCAACTGGAAATTCTATTTTCGAACGAATTTACGAGCCACCGAATGAGGACACGACGAATCTTCAGCGAGCGGCGATGCGTTCGCCGCCGCCGCCGGCAATCGTACGCGATTCGCGCTCGGCGAGCCGCGGATCTTTGAGTCATCAAAGATAAATAGGTCTAATTAGTGCGAATGAAAAAAAAAAAATTCATGAAAAAATGCAAGAGATCAAAGAATTGAATAGATATGTAGAGCCGGTGTGCTCTAATGAGATTCGTAAAGTAGGTTAATTAAATGTGAATAGAAATCGATGAAATTATTGACGAAAAAAAAATGAACGAAGCACCTTCTAATGAGATTGGAAATCCATAATCCCGCCTATTGGTTCGGGTTGTAAAAAAATGGGTCACGAGCTTTTTTTGGTCTTTTTTTTTACAAGTTTTTTTTATCGGGAAATTCTTGTATCGCGAATGGGGGCTTTAGATTTTTTTTAATCGACACAATGGCACACTGGAGAGCCTCTGTCTATGGGCCGATTCGTTCAATACGGCGAAAAGAACCCTTCGCGCTCGATGACTTTCGAATTCTTGGATGGTACTGACCGTGTGTTTGCGATTGATGCGCGCAACCCGCGCCTACCGTACACATTAAATACACACGAATGAATTCAACGAGGCGTACGGAAATGCAATATTTCTCTCTGCTCAACGTTCCATCAAACTCTCGAGCGGCTGTCTGAATCCTCGAGCCTTTCGCTCGGAGTGCACTTCACGAACGTTTGTTCCATGACTGCTCGGCGATTAATCGTCGAAAATCTCGACGAGCCTTCCCATATTGAAAACACCAATCCTCTTATCCATTCGCAAAAAAAAAAAATGCAAAAAGAAAAAATGATTTTTAACATAGTGTAAATTTGTCCCAAACAGGCAATATTTTTTAATCAGAAAATTTAAGCCTAACAGCAGCCAGGAAGAAAACTTAAATGCATTGTTAAATAGTAACCAACTCGATGACGTCAAAACACTCCACCTTTACATGGTGGACTGTTTCGAATTTAGAGATTCGTTGTTTAGTACCTCAGTTTTTAGGGTAAAAGTGGTGAATATTGCCCACCTCGATTAACACGCAAATCAATGATATATGCACCCAGAAAAAGAATTTATTTGACGGCCACCGTTTATTTGGTTTAAGTAAAATATTTATTTGATTAAAATAAACAATTATTTCATTTAAGTGACTATTTACTTAAACCAAATAAATACTGGCCGTCAAGTAATTTTTTTTTCTGTGTGTGGACCGGTCCATATTCCCCACTTTTACCCTACTACCATTGCACCCAAGTGTTTAGTACCGTATTATTACTTCTTTACTAAGATTATACTTCGCAAAGACCCTACCTTTTAAATCTTTGTATTCGTATACATAATGATAACTATAGGGGAGAGTGGGGCAAAATGGGGCAACGGGGCAAAACGGGGTTTTTGGGCAAAACTAAATTTTCCAATCATTTTTGGATCGGGCAAAGTGTCAAAACTGGGCACAAAAGCCTGATGTATTCGATAGGGCGAATTCGGGTATCCAAAAATTATTGAAAAATTACGTTTTGCCCAAAAACCCGGTTTTCCCCGTTGCCCCATTTTGCCCCGCTCTACCCTACATAATAATGCATAATAAGTAAAAAAAATAACTAACTAGTGTAAATTTCTCCGTGAAAGTTTGTTTAATTAAAAAGAAATTGCTCGTCGGTTCGAATCGTCCGGCGCTGGTTGGCTCGAGATTGGCTCGAAAAACTGTCAGCGACGAGAAGAATACGGGTGTTCTTTGCCCTTTGGCGTAAAAAAAGACGCGAAAAATGGAGCCGGGTCAACGTTCTTCGGGGTTTTTTGTTTCTTTTTTTTCGTCTAGGACCAACGTTGAAAAATTACTCGTCTGGTAGAAGAAGCGAGAAGTGCGCTATACAGCTGCGTCGGGGGATCGATGGGGATGATAGACAATGCTCGGGGACCGCAAGAGTCGATTCTTCTTTCATTCTCGCTTCCCTCACTACCGTTATAAAAAAAAAAAAAAAAAAAAATTCATCCGCGCTGCGTTTAGACTGCGCATTAGACACACTTAAAAAAAAGATTAAAATTCTCGGATATACCGATAAAGAAGCGATATGGAAGTTTTTGTATAGAATATAAAAGAAGAAGCCGGAAGCTGTGACGAGACCGAAAATTGCCGGTGACTTTCTGCTCCTTTGTGTTGCGTTGCAAAATCGCCCCTTTTGTTTTATCCCCGGATGAATAATCACCGCTCTCGAGGGATGCAGAGAGAGCGAGAGAGACCAGCGAAATCCACCCGTGCGTCGATCGTTTCCACAATTCTCCGGGGCTTTCAGGAAACAATTACATGTAATGCATAATTGCATAATTTTAATGTACGAGGTTCGGCGAAGCTTTAAACATGCTTCGCATGGCTTTAAGCATCCGAGGTTCGGGCATGCTTTAAAAATTCATAAATCGACGGAACTGTACGCTCAGAAAAATAATTTATTTGATGGGCAAAGAAAGATTTATTTTATATCTGTCTATTAAATAAATATTCCCTTTTAATACATAAATATATATTTTTGAAAATTATTATTTTTTTCTCGAAAAAAATGTTAGTATTATGTATTTGTTCAAATATTACATGCATCGTGTTTTCGATTCACCACTTGTAGTTTCAGTGTAAAGGAGTTATTCGGCACATTTACGTCTCTACCACTCACAACTCTATTGTATTAGAACTCTACCAAATTCTCTACCAGAATGTAAAAAAAACTCTATCAGAATTAAAATAGAACTCTACGGTATCATTACTATATCATATGTATCATTACTATGTATTTCTATGTATTTCATTACTTTATTTTGTTACTTTTTTTGTTGTGTTTTATTGTATTTTGCTTTTGAATTTTTTATGGGTTCATTCTTTCGAGTATTCATTCTTGTACCTGGCACGGTGTTCTTAGTGGGCTGTGCCCTCAGAACCCGAAATAAACGTTTCTATCTATCTATCCATCTATCCTTGTATTCCGGTAGAGTTTTATTTCAATTCCGATACAGCTTAATTTTCATTCTGGAAGACTTTTATTTTACTTTCTGGTAGAGTTGTTATCCGATAGGGTTGTGAGTGGTAGAGATGTATGGTAGAGCGGGGCAAAATGGGGCAAAACGTCATCTTCCAATAATATTTGGATGCCCGAATTCGCCCCATCGATAGGCTTTTCTGCCCGTTTTGCCACCTTGTCCGATCCAAAAATGATTGGAAAATTTAGTTTTGCCAAAAACCACGTTTTGCCCCGCTCTTCCTAAATGTGCCAGTTGTTCCGTTAAATAAATGACAATCACTTATTTTTGTTAAATAAATATTCGGGTCGCCCGTCAAATAAATTAATTTTCTGGTTGTGAAATCGGGGATGTGAACGCCCGGCAATAATCTTTCCCCGATCTCTCGGTCCGCCCGGGCGACCCGAGCTCGGTCAACGATCTCTGCTCTCGTGGAAATTCCTCGCATCCTGAGTTCCTCATTTGCGTACGTGGGAGTCGATAAGCCTCCCCGCGTGGGACGCGTTGTCAGATAAATAACTTTTGTCACCCTGCATCGGGGAAACACAGGAAGTGCCCGTGGATGCTCGGCAAGCAAGAGAGTCGCGTCGGCTGGTGGAAAGATTGCATCGAGGCTTCTCCAGCCTACGACACAAATGGCCTGGATTCAATGTGTTAACGTGACACAAATTCCCTCGAATAGAACGTTCCATTTTGCATCTTTTTGTTGTTGAGGTCTAAATATAGATTCACGGCAGGGAGAATGAGAGACGGGTATACAGAGGAGAAGTCGACAGGAATGGTCCAGGAATGCTGCGCGCGCACTCGTGTGAGCTGTGGATGTACGGAGAGCCGAGCGGGGCAAAACGGCCTAGCTAAGAAATAAAAGCCGCTCGGAACAGACCGTAACCGTAAAATTTACTTTTTAGTTTTTTTTTTTGTAAATAAATTTACAAAAACTAAACTGATGATAGTCCCCCGGACTTTCCTCCCGGATAGTGATATCCGGGAGGAAACGCAACTTGGGGCAAAATGGCATACCTTGGTATGTTCTGATTCGGCCCTAATTTAGGAATTGTTCAATTTTTCCACATTTTACTGAAAAAATCTATGTCCCATTTTGCCCCCAGATTACAGTGTACAGTTTTGCTTTTCTTTTCGCGTTCCCATTTTACCCCCGACATGTTTCGATTCGGCCCCGATTTAGGAGTTGCCCGATTTTTCACATTTTATTGAAAAATACATTTCGTATCCCATTTTGCCCCGACGTCTTTCAATTTGATCCCAATTTACGAGTGGCCCAATTTTTCACATCGTATAGAAAAAAAATTAAAATTCTAACCCAATTTTCCCCCATGTGTTTCGATTTGGTCCCAATTTACAAATTGCCCAATCTTTCACATCTTATAGAAAAAAAAATAAAAATGTACCCCATTTTGCCCCGAGTTTGCATTTCACACTGTTACCCATTTTCCTCCGCGTGCCCATTTTGCCCCGGTCTCCCTTACGCGTGCCCGCGTCCATTAACTCGCGTTGAGCAGACCGAGAAAGAGTTCGTTCTTCGTTTTCAGTTTCCGCGAGGAACGCGCGCGACAAGCAAAAGCTTGGGACAGCCTCGGTCGAAGCTCGTGACGTGCTTTGTTTTCCCCATTCGCGATGTTTCATACCGGCACACCGTGTGCGTGCGCGCGCGCACACAAACACCGTTCTCGGGCGTAACTGTTGCGAGTGCGACTCGAGCGGTTACAACACAGACCGCGAATGCAAACTCCAATTGTTTTCAGACACGACGGAGAGGGAGAAAAAGACGCTGCTGACTTCGTTTGTCGATCGAGCGTGGCCTACATCGTGCCTGGTTTCTATAGCCGCGTCGCCCGAGCACTGTGCACACTCGAACTCGCTACCGGCGATATTGGGTGCCGAGAGGCTGCACGGAACGCTGTGTACGGTGCGCACAAACGAAGCCGCTGGAACGGAACGAGGGAGGAACAAAAACCAGGGAAATCGGCAGGCTCGCTCCTACGGAATCGAAGGGCTCATTCAGCGGCTATTTCTGTCTTGAATTACCGCTCGCGCGGCCCGACGAGCACTAAAACTGACGCTGCGGCTCGAGCGACCGAGAGTCATTCCTTCCGACGGAAAGTGGTGCATAAACTCGTACTTCCGGATTTTCGGGATACTTTCGAAGATACTTTGGGACATTTTCTGGTCTTCTTTTTTTGTCTTCATTTTCGGTATTGGAGTTAGATAAGGCGATGAGCGCTTTATTGCAGCCTACTAATTTGGGATTTTCGGGATACTTTCGAAGATACTTTGGGACATTTTCTGGTCTTCTTTTTTTGTCTTCATTTTCGGTATTGGAGTTCGATAAGGCGATGAGCGCTTTATTGCAGCCTACTAATTTGAAAGGACATATTAAAGGCGTACTTTTTTACGAGACAAAAACTTGCGAGGAAACTCGGAGAGAGAATAACAAAAATCGAAGACCGAAGGTGGATAAAGTCGGACTTGAGGATTTTCAGTGTACTTTCGAGTTACTTTGGTAATTTTTTTTCTTCTTTTTTTTCGATTCATTTTAGATATTGAAGTTCAATGAGAGGCAGGAGCATTTCATTGCAGCCTAATAATTTCAAAGGACAAATTTAATTCGTACACTTTTACAAGATAATAAAAACTTGCGAACTAAACTTGAGGCAGGAATGATAAAAATTGAACAGCGAAGGTCGATAAAGTCCTCGTTCTGCATTTTCATTATACTTTACATCTACTTCGGTACATTTTTTGTGCACTCTTTTCTTTTGTTTTTTCGGGTCATTGTGGATATTGAAATGCAATTGTAAAAATCAAGAGCGTTTCACTGCAGCTTACTATTCTCAAAGGACAAACTTAATTCATCCATTTGTACAAAAGACTGAAAGCTTATAAAGGAAACTAGCGAAGAGACCGATAAAAATTGAAGAGCGAAGGTGGATAAAGTCCTAGTTCCGGATTTTCAGTAAACAGGAGTTACTTTGGAGAACTCTTCATTTCCTGTCTTTATTTTTCTGTTCATTTCGGACCTTGAAGTTCAATTGGAAGCAGCCTAATAATTTGAAAGGACAAATTAAATTCGTACACTTTTACAAGGTAATAAAAACTTACGAACTAAACTAGAGGCAGGAATGATAAAAATTGAACAGCGAAGGTGGTTAAAATTCCAGATCTACATTTTCATTATAGTTTACATCTACTTCGGTAAATTTTTTTCCACTCTTTTTTTTTTGTTTTTTCGGGTCATTGTGGATATTGAAATGCAATTATAAAGATCAAGAGCGTATCATCGCAGCCTACTATTCTCAAAGGACAAACTTAATTCATCCATTTGTACAAAACACTGAAAGCTCGTAAAGGAAACCCGGAAAGAGACCGATAACATTTTAAGAGCAAAAGTCGATAAATTTCTAGTTTCGGATTTTCAGTAAAAAGGGATTACTTTGAAGAACAATTTTTTTTACTCTCTTTCTTCTTCTGTCAATTTCGGACCTTGAAGTTCAATTGGAAGCAGCAAGGGCATTTAATTGCAAACCACTAATTTCAGAGGACAAATTAAATTCATACATTTTTACAAGCCAACAAAAACTTTCCTCGATTTTTTTCTTTCTTTTGATCATTTCAATGTCCACCTCGGCAACTCGTTCGTTAACGAAGCAAGAACAAGCTGGCTGTGCGTCACGGAACACTGAGAGGGTGACTTTTTGCCGGAGCTGAACACGTTGGGTAAACACGAGGTCGATTCGCGAGTCTGGCTATTGCGCGAGAACCTCCATCGGGGTTTTTCACGTCCGCGTGTTGGACAACGGAAGATCGCCGAGGTTCGCGTTGCCGAGGGCAAATTCTCACGGCAGTGAGAAATAAAACGCTAACCTCTCGCTTCCCGAGTTGCGAGGCGCATTTTTTTTTTTTTTTGCGAGCAATACTTTTTCGCCGTTTCCCCTCCGCCTCGTCCCTCGTCGGTGCGTCCTCGCCAGTGTGCCGGCTGGTAGCTCGGTGCCGACGAGTTTATTTTCGTGCCATACGCGCCCAGCGGCCTTTTCCCTCTCGGCGAAGACGGCCGCAGAGCCGCCGTGGCTGCCGTTGCGTTCGTTCACTCTTTGTAATAATTATAAATAGATTTGTGTTGAGAGCTCATCGGAGAAAGGAGAGTGTCTCTTGTAAGTGCTTTTCTTCACTCGGAACGGATGAAGAAGGAAAAAAAATGAACGATGACGATAGGGAAACGCAAGAGCAGAGAGCTGGAAACGCTTCTTTATTTACTTGTTGTGTTGCACGCCTGGCGGAAACCGGAAGTCCCGAGAAAATAATTTAAAGAACCTCACATGGCCTACCAGCCCTATATGTCTAATGGAAAAATCATTGATCTCGTCTACACGTCTGTCCATTCATCCATCCCGTTTATCTACCTGTCTGTCCGTCCATCCATCCAATGCGTCCATCTATCTGTCTGTTTGTCCATCCGTTTGTTCTGTCTTTCCGTTTTTTCGTATGTCCGTCTTTCCAGCTTTTCGTCTTTCTGTCTTTCTGTCTTACTGTCTTTCAGTCTTTCTGTCTTTCTGTCTTTCTGTCTTTCTGTCTTTCTGTCTTTCCGTCTTTCCATCTTTCCGTCTTTTCGTCTTTTCGTGTTTCCGTCTTTTCGTATTTCTGTCTTTCAATTTTTCCGTGTTTCCGTCTTTCCATCTTTCTGTCTTTCCATCATTCCCCCTTTCCATCTTTCTGTCTTTCCATCATTCCGCCTTTCCATCTTTCTGTCTTTCCATCTTTCCGTCTTTCCATCTTTCTGTCTGTCCATCTTTCTGTCTTTCCATCTTTCTGTCTTCCCATCTTTCTGTCTTTCCATCTTTCTGTCTTCCCATCTTTCTGTCTTTCCGTTTTTCTGTATTTCTGTATTTCTGTCTTTCTGTCCGTCTAACGTGTCTTGCCGGACTTCTTATCTTCTCATAAAAATCTTTGATATTGTCTGTCCGTCTGTCCGTCTATATTCCTGTCCATCCGTTTGTCTTTCTATATGTCCGTTTGTGCGTCCGTCTATCTATCATCCCGTACTTCTAATCCAGACACTTACAGATACTGACTATCGTATTGCCATTGGGTTGTTGGGTTATTGCCTTTGATTATACCAATAAAGAACAAACGTTTTAATAATAACATCGTTATTCGTTTTTGTTACAGATTTTCGGAACACACACACGCGAGCCACCCCAAAAATGCCGTTTCTTCTGTAAGGTGAGCAAACGGACTATCGTTCAATCGATCGATAACCAATGAACGTGTCAGATAGCAATCCCGAGAGAAAATTGATTGCGCCATTAGTACCGTCGTCGTGTAGGACGTAATCGAGTTTATCCCTGCGGTTATTAGCCACTTCGGCGGAGAACTCGGCTGGTAATTCACTTTGTCGTCGCGGTCGCGGATGTTATCAACGGATCTAATGTTTATCGATTGTGTTGCGGCAACGCGAATATCGCGATCGCGATCTTTGTCAGATGCGATAATGCGCCGGTCACCGAGAGGATTAGTCGTGCCGATTGTGGATCCATTAGATGCGCGACGTTATCGTCTCGCCCGAATAAAATGAGAATTTGTCGGTAAACTGGAAACCGAGAGGTTTCTTGTTATCTCGACGATATTATCAAATCTCGGCCGTAAAATCAGTTCGGGTCGGATGATTCACCCGAAAGCGAGCACAATAAAAGTCCCTTATAATTCCCTATAAACCGATTTCAAACCTTACTTAAAACACTCTTATCAAATTCAATCTTTAATTGATCGATCTTTAATGAAACTTCGTTAAACTCGTCCATAATTGATGTCTTGAAAACTTGACTTGAAAACTTGACTTGAAAACTTGACTTGAAAACTTGACTTGAAAACTTGACTTGAAAACTTGACTTGAAAACTTGACTCGAAAACTTGACTCGAAAACTTGACTCGAAATCTTGACTCGTCAAAATGGAACCAACAGTAATCGGCGCGCAAATAAACTTGACCCTGAAAGTTTCATTTTCCTCGCCAAATTTCCCTGCTAAAAATCGACGCAAGCTTCGAAACAAAAGAAGTCCTACGACAAAGCATCGCTGTCCCGAAGAGCGCCAGGGGTTGCCAGGGATTCGGCTCCTGAAGCCTTCGAAGCTCGCCCGCCGGGAGCGTGTCCCGCACACTGTTTCCCGGGTTGCACGCGGCTGCACCGAGAATCAGCTGTGCTGCGACAAGGTCATGGTCGTCCGGAGGGCGGTAGGGGCGCGGGCGTAATCGATGCCCGACGCTGCCGCTGCTGCTGCCTCGCGCCGGCATCACCCTCTTCGGCTGCAGTCGCCATGGTAACCATCTCTCCTGACCCATTCTCATCTGTTATATCCCACTGCCATACATACATATATATACACATCCCACAGTAGCGCATTATATAGCGTAGTGTTATACAAGCGCAGCAGTGTTTCCGGACCTTCACCAAAGTCGCGACCGGCTCTCTCGGCGCCGGGACTGCAGTTTGAAGCCCCGAGTCTTCGAGCAACATTGTCGGGTCTCTGGACCATCCGAATCCGATCAGCGGCTCAGGCGGACGCAATCTTCCCGTTGGAATTTAAATCGGGAGCTCGATCGGTGCCGATCTTGGTCGATCGATCGAACCGGTGATTGGGTCGTGAGTTCAAGAGTGTTTCGCGATTAAGCGACTTATTTGCGCGTGACGGTAACGCGTCACGCTGGGGGAGTTGGTGGGAGAGGCCGGCGGGTGGCGGAGGAGCCGATCCCACACTAGTGCATTATATTGTACTGTTAT
>JAPYZC010005805.1:0-11722 GCA_030522665.1 Ichneumoninae sp. A BG-2022a | reverse complement strand
GTAACCCGCTGTGTGGTTCATCTTATCATATGGTAACCCGCTGTGTGGTTCATCTTACCTGCAGAATAAAAGTGGCGCTCATCCGACGCCCCTCTCGAAAGCCGTCCTTCCTCCTCGTTGGTGTAAGGTTGCACGCGTGTAAGCTTACGCATGTGAAGAAAATTGAATGCGTAAAGTTTTAAAGTTGTAAGGTTTCGCACGTGTTAGTATGAAACGGTGTAAAGTTACTAATGTGTAACATAGTGAATACGTAAACTTTTGTGGTGTAAAGAAATGGCGGTGTACAGTTTTTGATCCGAGGGTTGGGCAAGATGTTGTGAACTTATGTAACATTTTTTGCCGTGTACGATTTATTTCCGTAAGAATGAACGTGTGTACGATTGAACGGTGTACGATTGAAGGCGCCTCGACTTACATTAGCCGTAATAACTCGATTCGATGAAAGAGAGGGAAAAGAATCTCGATACAAAAAAATAACACAGGAAGTGAGTGGTGAGCCTCCTGAGGTTCCGTCCCCTTCGGCCGGGTCCACAATGGAGGCTCGACGACTCTCGAGAAAAAGAATAAAGACGGTGATGAATGGCGACGAGGGGCTGCTTGTGTCGACAACGTCAATGTCCTCGGATACTCGATACACCCCATATTCCTCTCTTCCTTTCGATCCGATCTTCTGAAAGTCTACACGAAGCCTCACAACGTACGGCTATCCGATGAGAAAGCTTTCTTCGAGAGCCGCAATCACTTCAGAATCGATACTTGAACTATCGACACCTTTGGATTCTCGTTGGAACATTTACTTCGCTACAAACGTAACTACGCACATCTATACATCAACTCCGGAAATTTAATGAAAAAATTCGAGATTCCATTCGCACGATATTTTAAAAAATTTTGCGCACGAAAAACCACAGATAAAGTACGACGTTCTCATTCTACAGGTGCTATTTTTATTTTAAAAGCTTTGCCACACGGTTTTTTAAAAATAATTTCCTTAGTGACGACGTACTAAGGAATAAGGAATTAAGGCTAAGAAAGCGTAATTGGGAGGTCCAATTAAGTTTTCTTAGCGAGCTACAATCACTTCAGAATCGATACTTGAACTATCGACACCTTTGGATTTTCATCGCAACATAAAGTAAATTAAGTTAGGAAACACCTGTACAAGCACAATATTTTGTCGTTTCATAAATTCAAGCGGAAACAAATTTTGTAAAACAAATAAACATTCACTTCGCTGCAAACGTGACTATGCATATAATTTTTAAATGCAAAATTCCATTCGCACGATATTTTTTTTTACTTTGTCCACCAAAAACCACACATCAAGTACGACGTTCTCATTCTACAGGTGCTATTTTTATTCGTCAAAAAAATGCGAACTTTCATTTGGATTCTCAACAAGGTTTGCCACACCGGTTTTTATGATTTCCTTAGTCACAACGTACGGCTGTCCAATGAGTAATATTTCTTCGTGAGCTACAATGACTTCAGAATCGATAATTGAACTATCGACACCTTTGGATTTTCGTCGCAACGTTCACTTCGCTGCAAACGTGACTATCCATAGGGTAAAAGTGGTGAATATGGCCCACCTCAATTAACATGTAAATCGATGATATATGGACCGGTCCATATTCCCCACTTTTACCCTATGTATACATGAACTCCGGAAATTTAATTTAAAAATTCGAAATTCCATTCGCACGATATTTAAAAAAAATGTGTCCACCAAAGACGATCAAGTACGACGTTGTCATTCTACAGGTGCTATTTTTATTGGAAAAAAAAAATGCGAACTTTCATTTGGATTCTCAACAAGGTTTGCCACACCGGTTTTTATGATTTCCACAGTCGACCTTCGCCATTCCCGTTGGTGGTTATAGCCATATACACGCGCGTCGGTTTGCACTTGAACGGTGGGTAATGCAGGGGCCAATATATCGCATTCCACGACGACCTGGAACGCGCTCCAGTATGTTACGGTCTGTATGCAGAGTCCGGGATAGCTAGTACGAGATTTTCCTCTCGCCGCCCCTCGTCTCTGCGATTCGCTACTCCTCGGTTCTGAATTTTCATCGCCGATTTTCTCGGACGATAAAAAGCGCCGGTAGCTTGGGGAATAACGGTGAAAAATAACAAAATAATGAAAATGGTGAAAGCGGTAGCGGAGAATTATACTTTTTTACGGAGAAAGACGTCGGATCTCCGGAGAGCGGTAGTTCTTCTGTCCTGTATTATAATTCATTGCATTCTTCCTCTTCCCTTCCCTCCCGCTCGGATCTTCAATTCGTAATTTCTTTCGCTGGAAACTGCAAAGTACTTCTGCAGATAGTGCAGCTGTACTGCACTGCACAGAGAGTACGGAGGCAGTCGATTTAAACCTTGACCGGAATGCCAGAAGGAAGAAAAAAAATACATAACTCTTCGAGCTGGAGCTTCTTATGATAAAAGTGCCATTGTTCGTGAGCAGTCGCAAACCAGTTGTAGTATCCTGAGTTTTTTTTATATATATCTCATTCAATAATTCCTATTCCTATTTTCTTTTTTCGTCATTTTTTTTCCTCATAAAAAAAGTGCTGCGATGGGAATTTGTTCTTTAATAAACAAGTCGCGATGTCAATGACAATTAAAATATGTTGGAAAGGAATTTGAGCGTTGCTTGTTAATCATTTTTTGTTAATTTCAAAGCGTTCTAACTTTCTCGTATAGCAGGCTTTCCGAATTATGAAAAATAATGAGGAAGAGATGTGCAAATTTTGTTCGCAATCTGTCCCTCGGACTCATTAAGTTTTTCCTCCATGTTCATAATTTTGCTGCCGAGCTGGAATCCGTGCACGAATTCCTGGGCCCGGATATCAGACCGGAATATTGGAAAGAAAAAAAAATACATAACTCGTCGACCTGGAGCTTCTTACGATAAAAGGCGAGAGGGGGAGTCGGAACGTCGTGAGTTGTTTGGGTATTTTCCATTCAATCTTATTCCTATTCTCGCTTTTCATAATTTCTATCTTCCTCATAGAAAAAGTGCTACGATGGGCATTTTTCTTCAATAAACAAGTCGCGATATCAATGATAATTAACATATTCAACTTTCTCGTATAGCAGGCTTTCCGAATTATGAAAAATAATGAGGAAGAGATGTGCAAATTTTGTTCGCAATCTGTCCCTCGGACTCATTAAGTTTTTTCTCCATGTTCATCATTTCGCTGCCGAGCTGGAATCTCTGCACGGATTCCGAGGTCCGGATATCATATGGTCGTACGCAGTGCTGCTCTATCTCTAATTAGACAACCCGGACAATTTCGTCACTCGCATTGCCCTCTTTCCATTTTCATTTGCATGATCCTGCACTGCCCGAATGAAAGAGCGCTTCGCTCCAGCGCAGTCTAGCAGTCCCTGCGACTGCGGGCTTCACAGGCTGGTAACGCTGGAAATAATTAGAAAAGCAGCGACATTTGTCGACAGATACTCTGAATGGATTTTGGTCTCAACCGCTAAGCGCCTTAAAACGGAACTGAGCGTGAAGTGTGACAAATGCGGGCGAAACGAAGAAATACGGCTTAATGATTCACCAAGTGTATTCAGTACAGCCACACGGTGCTGCACATCTTTTTTTACCAGCGGTACACGGTGTTTTTTTTTAAATCCATCCATCCATTAAGGGAATGCGTCACACAACGACTTGTCTACTTTTGGAACTAAAAATCACAAGTGTTATGAAGCAAGGAATAAGGTTTTTGTAAATAATTTCTAATATTTTTTTCCCCACATGGATTCCGAGATACACGAGCTTAAAATTATGTCAATTAGCATGAGCTGCATATGGTGCCGCATGAAAAGCTACATTCTTTGTAAAAAATATATATATTTCCAGACTACCGTATTAGGTGTTTTTCTAAAATAACATTACACATATATTAGAGACGCATAAAAAAAATCGAGCGATCTGTGACGCATTCCTTTAAGGTAATACGTCACAGATCGCCGTTTCTTAATGGTGGGGGGTGGTGGGGCCATGTTGCTAGCAATGGTTGAGGCCTAGATATCTATTCATATATAAGTTCGAAGCTCCTTCATCTCGTAATATCTTTGAAAATCTATGGGCACAGCTCGATTTTATTTTTTTAATGCGATCCTAATAATCTTGTAATGTTGTTTTAGCAAAAAAAAATGTAGTAAGGTAGCCTGGAAATATATATATTATAAAAAATTATTAAAAATTCTTTTAAAAAACCTTATTCATTGCTTTATAACACTTGTGATTTTTAGTTCCAAAAATAAAAGTCGTTCTGTGACGTATTCCGTTAAGGTCAATTCATCTTTCCGTCTGAAAAATTGAACGATGCGTCCGAATACGTGAAACGGTGTGGTACCGAAAAAATTGTGGATCATCGTGCTTCACAGTTACGAAGTTTCAATACCAAATCATGACCGTCGATAATCGAGTTAGTTTGCCGTTGGGACAGTTACGGCCGAAGCTATCGGTGCTTATCGATAGTTTGGAATATGCTTCGCGTATAGGTCGATGTATGAGAGCTTTGATTAAAGTTGTGCTACGTAGCTTCCGTGTGACGATATAGCGGGTTCTGCACCAGGCCGGGTGGCGCTCTTTGACGTTGTCGTTTTCTCGTCCCCGTCGTTCGTCAACTCCCGATTAAATTACGAACGGTAATTATCGTTCAATCTACGCGCTGACTTGAGTATACTTTTTGTCTCCTTTCGGGTGCCATCCCCGCGATATAATCAACTGTGCTCGTGACTCGAACGTCTCTGCGCACACTTCGACCCTTATAATTAGCCACCGTCGAACAGTACACGAGTAGAATATGCTTTTTGTTTTCTTTTTTTACGATTTAAGATAAGTTAATAAAAAGTTGGCCAGCAGGATTTTTTCAACATTGAAAATTTGAGGGTTACCGTAAAAAAAACCTTTTAAATTTGGATCGTAGCCAAGTCTACACTGTAAAAATAAATTGTAAATTTAATGAACTGGAACTTCAAATTTGTTAATATTACTCATATTAATTAAACATTAATGAACTTTGCTCGCAAAAAAAGTACCAGATATAAAATTACAAATCTTTTGCGTGAAATTTACAAAAATGTTCATGATAAATACAAATTTTATTGTAAAATTGCAACGCATATGTGTTTGAAATTTCAAAAACGGTTTATGTAAAAAAGCTTCCAATACTGTTCATTAATTTTCAAACTACATTTTTTACAGTGTAGAAACGTCGAACGAAAGTAATTCACTCAAATCTTTCGATATTTTCGATGCGTGATTTAATTGCTGGTCTGTAAATAAATATTTGCGAGTGACGATATCACCCGGTTACTATGGGTGATATGGTCATAATAATAATAGGAATCGGTTAGGCCTAGAGAAGTATAGACGCATCGCACAAAACAAATTTTAGTACAATTTATGTTGTCTACATGAACTACAGAAAGACAATAATTACCTTCGTCAAATATTTCAGATGCCAAGCTAAAAAAAACCGGTTTTACTGGCCATATCACCCGGAAATTGCGAGGGAAGTGGCCACGTGGCATATCGTACTGACCCTTGCACATATAATCTTATAATTTTCGGTGCCATTATATTTTATCCACATACACTAAAAATTGGACAAGCGGCAGCGCCATTCGTTTGTTACGTGAAGGTGGTCCTTGCAAATAGTGTTCACTTTGCATAAGTTTCAGAGAAATAAGAGGAAATTGCAAACACTTCTGCATGGTATAAAAATCTGAAAAACATCAAGTATATTAAAGGTGCTGCAACGTTTAATTTTACATAATAATAATTCCAAAGTATCATTAACAAGATGATGAAAAACAAACTTTCAACAAATCTCCCGGAAACCTGACTTTTTTTTATAAAAATGATTCGATCACTTTTCTGAACACGTATGAATTTTTTCAGATTTTTAAATTGACTGCATTTTTTATACGGGAAAAAGATGTAGAAAGTCGCAAAATTCAAAGTGAACTTAAAAATCTGAAGAAACTCATACGTTTTCAGAAAAATTAACGAATCATTTTCATTAAAAAAGTTAGGTTTCCGGGGGATTGGTTGAACTATTTTATTTTCCATCAATTTGTTAACGATATTTTGGAATTATTATTATTGATCTTTTCAGCAGTTGTTGCATTACCCTCTCGTCTCACTGAAACTTATGCGACGTGAACACGACTCGCAAGGACTTACCTTAAAGGATATTGCGGGTGGCTACATCAGCCGCGTAGAAATATCACCTTGCCTTACTCTATGGAAAGCCATGTCTAGAAAAGTTAAATTGTCATGCCAGAGAAGTGAACTTTTGAAATCATTTCACGTCCTCCGATATTAATATTTCTATGATTTATTTCTTTACCGTGATAAAGCTTCCTCTGTCGGATAGACGAATGGGTTCTAATATTTTTATTTCATCCAGCTGTTCTTATCGGAATCGGAATCGTCGGTATGTCGATGTATGAGAGCTCTGATTAAAGTTATACTACGTAGCTTCCGTGTCACAGTATAGCCATTTCGCCGCCAGGCTGGATGACACTCTTTGATGTCGTTTTCTCGTCCTCGTCGTTCATCAACTCCCGATTAAATTATAAACGGTAATTATCGTTCATCTACGGGCTGACTCGAATATACTTTAGGTCTTCTTTCGAGTGCTTCCCACGTGATATAATCAACTGTACTCGAGACTCAAATGTCTCTGCATACACTCGTCCCGTATAATTAGCCCCCGTTAAACAGTATAAGGCTTAAAGATTTTTTTTTCTCAATTATGTTAGATGAAGTAATAAAAAAATCGGAAAACAAGATTTTAAAATTTCCAAGTTGAAACCTGTATACAAAGCCGTGTCTAGAAAAGTTAAATTTTCATGCCGGTGAACAGAACTTTTTAAATCATTTTAAGCTCTCCGGATATTAATATCGTAATGATTTATTTCTGTATTATTCTCATAAAACTTCCGTTTCTGTATATCTGTTATTTTGATAAAACTTCGGTTAAAAAATGATGATGAATATTTTACGATCGTATTTTTGAAGGTTGTTTATCCGTTAGTTTGTATCGATTCGTACGTTGTTTCGTTAGAACTGTTTAACTGATCGGATCATGACGTCTGTAAAACTTTCCGTTGTGATTCATTAATAAAGTATTTATTTCTTCGATCAGAACTCAGAAATCTCAACAGCTTGCTCCGTCAGATAGGCGAAACGGTTCTAATATTTTTATTTCTTCCAGCAGCTCTTATCGTACTCGGTATCGTCAGAAAGTTTGTCGATTTCTCGGTCATTTCGTGAAGTAAGTTCTGCCAACTCACCTGAACGCCGCCAACGCCGACGATGAAGAGGAGCTGTACCATGAAGAGGGCGGCCAAGAGATTCATGAGAGTCGTTCCGGCCAGGCTCCTCAGGTCCGAGAAGAGACTGTAACGAGAAAAAAAAAGTACGGTGAGGTACGAGAGCGAGAAACCAGAACTCGAGTCTCGAGTTATTCCGGTGCATGCACGTAGGTGCTCGCGATTATCATCGAGTTCCTCATTATTATGATACGAAACAGTTCACGCGAATAAACATAAATAAATTAGTAAAAAAAAAAATAAAAAATACAGGAGTATAGGGATGTTAAATTAGTATATTATGCTATAAGGGAGGAAAGTGGGTCTTTTCACCGAATGTGAAGTTTAATGAAGTTAATTTAATAAGTTTTCACGAGGTGAAAAGGCACCTCCTCCCGAGAGGCATACGCTATTTTTTTCTGACTGTGTTAAAAAGTGGCCATATTTCTATGCCTGGAACGGGCATGGATATTGGCCGAGTCTTGACGAGCGGGAGGAAAAGTAATTTAACGGGAGGAAAAGTTCATTTTTCCTCCCGCCAAATCACTTTTCCTCCAGCTAAATTACTTTTTGTCCCGCTAAATTACCTTACACTGGTCAAGAATCGGTCACTTTCCACCCCCCGGTGCAGGCATCAAGTAGGGCCTTTTTAGCGTAGTCGGGAAAAATAGTATATTATGCCACGAGGGAGGAAAGTGCGTCTTTTCACCGAGTGTGAAGTTTGAGAAATTCGCACGAGGTAAAAAGGCACTTCCTCCCGAGTGACATACGCTATTTTTTGCCTGCACATTTCTATGCCTGCAATGGGGATGGAAAGTTGTCCGCCACAGTAGCTAATTTTCGGCCCACTGTTGCTACGCTGCGTTTCCTTTTTGTCCCGCTGCACAACTTTCCGCCCCCGTTGCAGGCATGGAATGTGGACTTTTTAGTGTAGGCGGGCAAAACATATTTTATGAAAAAATGCCGTCGAGGCGTTGAAGTAAAATTCCACCGGTAAAACACGGATCGAATGGAAACCAGAACCGAACTATACCTGCAATACTTCCACAGTACAGCCCGTAAGTTTTACGATTTACAGTGCACCGTGTCCAGCGTGATGAAAAATTCTTTCGCAATGCGAAATATCGGAAGCGTGGGATCTCCGATGCCAATGGAATTTCAATTGCACCGTCGGAATCGATAGGTCAGGTATTGCAGAAATACATGGATATATCCACTGTTAGTAGACGAGATTTTCCATCGTTCCCTTCGATAAGCCAATTACATTACTTTACGTTGCACGGGGATTTTTTTTTTAATTAAGAAACAAAAGGAAGTATCTGGCCTCGGACTAATTTTCCGAGGTCAAGTCGAAGAAAGATGCGGAATAGTAAAGAATGAACCAGCGTCTCTCAATTTTCGGATCACCGCACATTCTCTGGTTTCACCCGTTTCAGCTCAAGCATTCCCGGAGAGCACGGAGAATGCGCGAATCAAGAGTTAAGCTTCCGGTGCGCGATAAGCTCGCGGCCAGAAATGAACCGATTTATCAACCCGCTGGTGGAGACTCTATAGACGGAAGTCGAAGTAAAAGACTATGTTCGAGTTTCTGGTCTGCGCTGAAGTGCCGGAGCACACTCAAAAAAACTTCCAATCATTCAAGTAAAATTTTCTTGCGGGGTTCAAAGAAAAAAAATTGTTCTTTATATTCTTCGAATTCCATACGAGATGGAAACTATAATCGGCCCGCTCGTTGTTTCAATATCGTATGGAATTGTAAGAATTTTAATGTTTCTTTTTTCGTTGACAACCTGCACGTGAATTGTTTTTCCAGTGCAAGAATCTCTTTCTTCCTTTTCTTCAACGAATCAAGACCCCTTAATGATTAGGCCAAAGCGAACGACATATTTTTCTCTCGTCCCGAATAAGAGTAGAGGAGACCGGGGCAAAATGGCATAGCGGGGCAAAACGGGACAGTAAGAGCAAAAGTCAATTTTCCTTTTTGTATGTCCCATTTTGTCCCAGCGATACATCCGGATTTTGAAACCCGTTTTGCCCCACTCACCACCATGGCCACCATGCAAAAGTTATTGGAAAATTTCGTTTTGGCTCATTATCCCGTTTTGCCCCGCTGTGCCATTTTGCGCCGCTCTCCCTTACCGTCAAATCCGCAGCAAACTCAACAGGAACAATGTCGCTCTTGCACGCACGATCTTAATAACTTACGTTTCTCATTTCCGATTACGAGAACGCGGTCGAAGATTCGAGTCACGTGGCGTCTGTATTATACCGGCGAACGAATCGAGTCATTTGCGAAACAAATCGACTTTGTACGCTCTCGGAATAAGACAGCTTGAACGGATGGATGATGCACTCTTTTAGAAAAGAGGATCGTTCCGCGTGAAAACGATCTCTCATAAAACCGCTTCGCGGAATTATTTATTGAAGATCCCGAGTTCACCATCACATGTGGCCACGAGACGTCCAAGCGGATGCTAAGGTAACAGTCCAGTGGCCGTGCACTTACGGATGCATCACATGTGCCTTGCCAGCCAAAAGTGAGATTCAGTGAGAATTTGAACACTTCCTAATGGTATAAAAATCTGATAAAAATCAACTGCATTGAAGGTGCCAAGAACATTAATTATCAATAATAATAATGGCAAAAAGTTATTAACTACTTGCTAAAAAAAAATTGTTGAACAAATAATCAGGAAACCATTTTTTTCTTTTCAAATGAATTCGTTGATTCTCTAGAAGCTAAATTCATTTTTTCAGAATTTTCTTACTTAAAATTTTTTTTTGCCATCACTATGGAACTGTTGGCGCAATCGCCTCGAAACTTTTTGAATGTGCTGTGGAATCGTGACACGGAAACATATTCAACATTTGTGCACCTACATTGATTGTTCAAATTTAAATTGCAGAAAAAAGAAAATTTTGAAATGTAACAAAATTTTGAAAAAATTCATATAAATTCCAAAAAATCAAGGAATTCATTTAAAACGAAAAAATAAAATGTTTTCTGATGTTTTTAATAATTCATTTTTTGCATTATTATTATTATGCAAAATCAAAGGTCTTGCCATCATTAATTGGGTGATTCTTTTTTAATTTTTGGCATATTGCGGAGTACTGAAATGTTCTATGGAATTAAACGTTTGGTTGAGTATGTTTGTGTGAAGCATCTTTAAGGGAGAAGTCCCAGTCCCCGGACATGTATAGAAAATCGTATTTCTGTCTCTCTTGTGCGCACGCTTTGTCCGGCCACTCGGACGTTTAGCTTACCGCTACAGTGCGCTTCGTCGGTGTCTCTCGAATTTATTTATGCGTTTTTTTGTCTTTTTTCTATCCTCTTTAAGAAAATGAGATAGGAATAGAGCTCTTGTTACGCTCGCTGGGCGACAACTTTCGAAATACGGAGAGCAGCCCGAGGTGGGTAGGAATGGGAACAGGAAAGTGACTGCGGAAGTTCGATAATAGGGAAAAGTAGATTTTCCGGATCCTCGTGGCCGTAGGGAATTTCGCGAAAAGACCTGAACGCCGAGGAAAGTAAGGTCGGTGAGGTACATAGCAGCCGTTAGGTGCAACGCTCTAATAGCAACCCTGCTCTTGGGTATACCTTCTCCATCCGGGTATCGTTTACTCAGTGCTGTGGAGAACCCACCGGTCGGTGTTCCGACTCTTGCTACAAGCCACTGCGTTCAACGACGCACCGCCGGTGGTTAACCGAATTTAACCCCTTCGACGGAGCATTTATATTCCGAGTGTCGCACACAACTTTCTTCCGTACCGAAAACTTTTGCAGAAAAAGCTGGAACGATAAATACCATAAAAGTATTTAAAGTATCATTTTTTTCAGCGTATTTAGAAATGTTCCCACAAAAAACGACAAACATTTATTATTTATCATTATTCATTATTCATTATTTACTATTATTCAGTATTCATTAGGCGTGGAAGTACAAAAATGTTATTGGTCAGAATGTTTACATACGTAAACGGGTGTTTACAATGTTTCGTTTGTATTTTCCTTAGCCCACTGGGCGATCGACCGGAGTCCGTCAGCCCGAATAGCTCCTATAGGAGTTAAACGCAGTGAAGCAGACAAATATATTTGTCCTCTTGTCTGCACTGTAAAAAATGTTATGAAATTTACAACACATTTAGTATACAAAGTTTCATTAAATATACAATCTCGGTATATGAAATTAGAATTCATATGCATTGTATTTGAATTGTAATAAGGTAGTCTTAAATGCAATACCTGTATATTAAAATTACCGGTGATGACATTGACAATTAAGACATCCGTATATGAAAATTATGTTATTATTACAAATATTATACAAATAATATTGTTTTTAATATACCGGTAACGCAATATTCTTACATACGT
>JAPYZC010005801.1:0-12281 GCA_030522665.1 Ichneumoninae sp. A BG-2022a | reverse complement strand
TTCGGCGCCATATTGTTTAATTAAACAGTACAAGTCCACTTGTCGACGCCATATTGTTTAATAGAAAAGTACAATTCCACTTGTCGGCACCATATTTTTAAATTAAACAGCGCAAGCCCACTTGTCGACGCCATATTGTTTAATAGAAAAGTACAATTCCACTTGTCGGCACCATATTTTTTAATTAAACAGCGCAAGCCCACTTGTCGGCGCCATATTGTTTAATTTTCGGCGCCATATTGTTTAATTAAACAGTACAAGTCCACTTGTCGACGCCATATTGTTTAATAGAAAAGTACAATTCCACTTGTCGGCACCATATTTTTTTATTAAACATATAAGCCCACTTGTCGGTCCCATCTTGGAAAACTAAGCAATTTAATTTTGGTTCTAGACGCCGTATTGACGAGATTTTTATGGTCCGTAGATCATGAAAATGGATAAGCACTATAATGGCAGCAGAAGATAATTGAATATGGGTGCTGTCTTAATTACGTAGTATACTACATCCGACCCTTTAATTGTAGTATTTATCGTTGATGCGCGAGGATAGCCGCGGAGGAACCCAAAGTCCACGGTTGTGGAACCCAAAGTCCAGCTCAGAGTCAAGTGAGATACAAAAGTTTCTCGATTTCAGGATAGAACGAAACAGAAACATTTGATTGAAGGAGCTGACTGGAACGCATTACGTGGGTGTCACGTGCACGATGCGGGACACTCAAGCCTGCGACCGGTGTCAATGTAATTCAGAATCGTTTTGCGGGGCTCAATTGATCAATTGACCTCCGGCCATGAGCCGAGACGGACAGATGTGTTTTTTTAAATAACGAGACGATAATAAACGAGCCTCTCGCGAACTTGTTCGCCGTGTTATTTCTATTTTGTAGGACTTGGTATACCCAGTAATCCGGCTTGTATATGTCGTTGCGTCTTAAAAATCTTTCTTTTCTACTGTTGATACTAGAATGACAAATAAAAACTGTACGTGCATATACGACATAGAACATCAATGTAATATCACTAAACTGAACCGACGATTCGTGGAATGCATTAAGATGATTCGAAACACTCTCCCTTCCGCCCACGCTGCACCCAGCCAGTAATGAAAACTGTAATGTTATTTTTTTTCTACGGTGCCCAAACTTTATTGTCGAACAGAAATCAAATGTCACTGAGCCTATCAATTTTGCAGTGGTCTCGTAGTTCATTTGAACGCTAAAGTTTCGGGATGCTTCAACAAGTAGCATTACAGTTTTTATTATCGACCGAGGCGTTACAGTTTTTATTATCGACCACACTATTACAGTTTTTATCATTAACCGGGGGATTACAGTTTTTTTCATTGACCGCAGTATTAGAGTTATTATTGACCGCGGAGTTATAGTTATTATTATCGGCCGCTGCATTACAGTTTTTATTATCGACCACGGCATTACAGTACTCATTATCGACCGCGACGTTAGAGTTTTTATTATCGATCACGCCGTTGCAGTTTTTATTATCGACCGCAGCATTACATGTTTTCTTATCGACTGCAGCATTACAGTTTGTATTAGCGACCGCGACGGTGCAGTTTTTATTATCGACCACACTATTACAGTTTTTATCATTAACCGGGGGATTACAGTTTTTATCATCGACCACACTATTACAGTTTTTATCAATAACCGGGGGATTACAGTTTTTATCATCGACCGCAGTATTACAGTTATTATTGACCGCGGCGTTATAGTTATTATTATCGGCCGCTGCATTACAGTTTTTATCATCGACCACGGCATTACAGTTCTCATTGTCGACCACGGCGTCAGACTTTTTATTATCGACCGCAACGTTACAGTTTTATTATCGATCACGCCGTTGCAGTTTTTATTATCGACCGCAGCATTACACGTTTTCTTATCGACTGCAGCATTACAGTTTGTATTAACAACCACGACGGTCCAGTTTTTATTATCGACAGCAGCGTTACAGTTTTCACCATCGACCGCACTATTAAAGTTTTTATCATCGATCACGCCATTACAGTGTTTCTCATCGACCACGGCACTACAGTTTTCATTATCGACCGCTGCACTTCACATGTCAGTAAGAGCAGGCGAAAGTCACATGACCGCGCCACGCGAGCGAGGGAGATAACGTTATGGACGCTCGCGCTGGAGCGAGAGAGATATAGAGAGAAACACCACGAAAGTGTACGCGACGTTAGAGTTTTTATTATCGACCGTAACGTTACAGTTTTATTATCGATCACTCCGTTGCAGTTTTTATTATCGACCGCAGCATTACACGTTTTCTTATCGACTGCTGCATTACAGTTTTTATCATCGATCGCGCCATTACAGTGTTTCTCATCGACCACGGCACTACAGTTTTCATTATCGACCGCTGCACTTCACATGCCAGTAAGAGCAGGCGAAAGTCACGTGACCGCGCCACGCGAGCGAGGGAGATAACGTTATAGACGCTCACGCTGGAGCGAGAGAGATATAGAGAGAAACACCACGAAAGTGTACACATGCTCTGAACCGTATTCGAGGAAAATACTCGACGCCCAAAGATTAATAAACATTAGAAAAAAAAAAAAAAAAATGGATAATTATCGCGCGGGCGTGGAACGAAAGTGGGGATAACCGTTCGTTAATAAATCGTCTCTCACCGTAACTTTGTAAGTTACACGGGGTCGAGCCACTTGTTCGCATTCCCGTGGGAAAACCACTGAAGTCGCATCTCTGTGTCTCTTCATCGCTCTTCATCACTTTCGTCACGGAACGGAGCCATAACCTATGATTCCACGTAAACAGTTTGCTGAAGAATCGATGACAAGTGCTCAGTGAACAATCGCGTAAGTGCCTGCGGCTTGCGAGCGATCGTGGGAGGAGAGGTTAAAAAAAAGTGATTACTCCGGTCGATTGACAAACGGCACGATGTTCAAGAAATTCAAGGACAAACTTGCGGAGGAAATGAAACAATCGCCTGCAAGACTGCAGGCCAGCATGCAGCAATTGGCACAGGTTTGTCATCTGTCATGTCATGCTTCGTTGTCGCTGTCTTCTCTCAGCTTCGTCGCTGTCTTTATCGACCTCAAATTTTATACGTCATTTGCCCGTTTTTTTAGGTTATTTAGGTTAGTTTTCGGTTCGACGGAATTATTTATTTGTGATTATATATTTTCACGTTTTATCGTCGTCCCCACTCGCGCCTCTGCTTGAATTGTTGGTTGCTCAGTATCGATTTGTTATTTATATGTTGCTCGGGTTAACCTGTGACTCGTTCGGAAAACTATAAAATTTCGTATTTCACTGTTTGTCGCTCGAATTTTTCTTCAATCCCAAATTTTATTCGTCGTGTATGCTTTTTAGGGGATTTAGGTTAATTCTTGGTTCGACAGGATTGTTTATTTGGAATTTTATATTTTCGTGTTTCATTGAATTGTTGGTTGGCCTCTGTTTGAATTGTTGGTTGCTCGGTATTGATTTCTTATTTATCGGTTACTAAAGTTGACCTGTGTCTTCGTCGGGAAATAATAAAATCCCGTCCTTTACGGTTCTTCACTTGAATTTTTCTTAGACCTCAAATTTTATTCAATTACTTATTTTTTAGGTTACTTAGGTTAGTTTTCGGTTCGACAGAATTGTTTCCCCCCCCCCCCCCCTCTGCTAACCGCTGCTTGAATTGTTGGGTACTCAGTATCGATTTATTATTTATCGTTTATTTATCGGTAAAAATTATGGTCGTAAAGAATGCAGCTATCTGACGATCAATAAAATGTTGTATTTTCCAGTTTTTAGCTTGAGTTTCTTTTATTTTTACCTTCACTTTACTGCAGTTTATTTATTGAGGTTTCAAGATTGTTTTGTAAACTTGTGCAAATTTTTTATTTACTTTTTTACTTTTAATCAATTAATTTATATAAAGAACATTAATCAATCGCAATGTTCTTTCTGAGCAGGCCGTCGTATCGCCGGCTCTGTCCAACAGCTCGATCCAAGAACTTTCGGCGTCCAACGACAATTTCAGCCTGACGGAGGAAGGAGACGGTGAGTAGATTTAGATAACGTTCCAAGCTTGTTTCCTGTTCGAGATAATTTCTCCCACCTCGCTGATACATTCATTCTTGTGCCGACCGAAGTTGTGACATAATTCAGTCGGGTTTGAAAGTCACGCGCGTAGACCATATGGAAAAAATATATCGATAAATACGTAATTTTCTTGTTTTTTTTTGTAATAAAATTATTTTATTTATTTCAACACAGAGACACCAAAAAACAGTCCAGCAAGGCATGGATTTCAAAACGTCGACCTTACTTCTCCGCCATCAAATTCTATGGGATTGTCGAGACGATCCTCCGCGAGCAGCATAGGCAGCGTCGATGCTGCTTCTTTATTCCCAATTTACGAAAGTCCCGGCAATATGTACCATCTGCAGGTTTGACTTCAACAATACTAATAATAATAATAATAATTCTCAGAGGATTTTTCCTACAAATATTAGTGGACCTTCAGTTTTCTGTTTTTTTTTCTTTCATTTAAAAGCCACTCTGGGAATGAAATTACATATTTTGTCTGCATTTACTTTATAAACGACCCGTAAATAAATAAATAAATACATAAATAATAATCATAACAATAATAACAAGAAATAAAAAAAATTCCAAACAAAAATGAGATTATAAGAATTATAGTTTCATAAATACATCAATATATGTAAGGAATGTTAAAGTGAATATTTTAATGCTTTTCAGTCTCGAATTAATAAATATTATTATAAAATATTAAATTCGTTTACAGTCGGACATGGAGCAATCGGCGAGCGAGGCGGACGAGAAGATAAGTCCCCAATTGGACCGTGTGTCGAAGGACCAGTTGTACTCGGCTTACAGAAAGGTGCAGACGAAGTATCACAAGTACCGCGGTCGTTACACAGATCTGGCCAATCACTATCGAGAGATGGAGAGGGTGAAGGGAAAATTGGAGTCGCTGCTGGTGGAGACGCAGGACAAGGCGTTGAGAAGGATCGCCGATTTGAAGGAGCAGTGTCAGCTCGAGCAGCAGGCCAAGGCCCATCTCGAGGAAGCGCTCAGAAACGACATAGAGGAGAAGGATCACGTTATCGATACCCTCAACACGAAAGTGAGTCGAAGCGTTGCATATAATCTAACAGACTTCACCGACTTCTCTGTATAGTCGATCGCACGGCTTCTATACATTCGATATTAGGTATTCCATACGGTTTCGAAGGGTCAAAAACCCGACCCTCTCCAAAAAAGTTGTAATTGAACCATAATTCATGATTATTGACAAGAGGTTTTTGTAATTTTTTTCAGAATTTTTAGATCGTATTTTTTTGCGATATTGAAAACTTGAACTTTTAAAAAAACCCCTATATCTTAAAAACTGTTAGTCATACTAAAAAACGTTCGAGACATAAAAATTGCAGTTTTAAATGAACTTTTGGAAAAAAAAATTTTGTAGATTTTTTGAATGCAATAAACTTCCATTTCTATGAAAAATAGACTAAAATATTTTTTTTTCAGCCAGTATGTCATGTTCGATTTTTCTTAGAAAATTCCAGAATATACTCTCAACTGTATAGAGTGATCTCACATTCTTGTTTGGATGGGTGAAATACCCGTTTGATAGCTATGCTCCGTTTAAGATCGATTTTTCATTTTAAAAATTCCTTTTTTTAATGAAAAATTCCCAATCCGCTTTTTTATTTGATTTTTTAACTTCCATTATTGTGGATAGTGTCACAATTTTTATAAAATCCAATGGAAAGTAATAAATATCTGTCTTTTTATGAAAAATCGATCTTAAACGGAGCATAGCTATCAAACGGGTATCTCACCCATTCAAACAAAAATATGAGATCACTCTATATACTTGAGAGTATATTCTGGAATTTTTAAAGAAAAATCAAACATGACATGTTAGCTGAAAAAAAATATTGTCGTCTATTTTTCATAGAAATGGACGTTTATTGCATTCAAAATAATCAACAAAATCTAGTTTTCAAAATTTCACTTAAAACTATAACTTTTATGTCTTAAGCGTTTTTTTTTTGTACGGCTGATAGTTTTTAAGATATAGAGGTTTTTAAAAAAAGTTCAATTTTTCGATATCTCAAAAAAAATACGATCCAATAATTCTAAAAAAAAATTACAGAAACCTCTTGCAAATAATCATGAATTGTGGTGAAATTACAACTTTTTTGGAGAGGGTCGGGTTTTTGACCGTTTGAAACTGTATGGAATACCTTATATATTTACCTCGCATTTCGAGACCTCTCAATACCACGCAGTTTCTAAGAACTATAAGCGGTTGTTCTCAATCTTTTTCTTCTCGAAATGTAAAAATAGATATTGAAACTAACGATCGACTTACCTGCTGTCCGGCAGGTACCAAATATAAACGGTCGTTCCTAATTTTTTTTTAGAATCATACAAATAATATCGAAGGTAACAATCGGCTTACCTGCCGTCCGGCAGGTAAGGCTGTTGCAGGCTGACGGACCGTTTCCTTCAACCCAGAACGCCCCTGCATAATTTCGTGTGTAGTTGCTCACGCGGCTTCGATACATTCGATAAATTCACCTAGAATTTCGAGATCTCTCAATGTACACTGTAAAAATAAATTGTAAATTTAATGTACTGGAACTTGAAATTTGCTTAAATCACGTACATTAATTGAACATTAATATACTTTTTTTTATAAAATAAAAAACCTCATGACACAATTACAATCCTTTTGCTTGAAATTTACAAACAAATTTCATTAAAAATACAAAATACTGGAACTTGAAATTTGCTTATATCACGTACATTAATTGACCATCAATATACTTTTTGTTTATAAAATAAAAACACCACATGATACAATTAGAAATCTTTCGCTTGAAATTTACAAACAAATTTCATTAAAAATACAAATTTTACTGTAAAATTGCAACGCCAATGTCTTTGAAATTTCAAAAACAGTTTATGTAAATAAGCCTCCGAATACCGTTCATCAATGGCCGATACAAACATTTTTACACTGTACTTTCTGACCTATCAACGGTAGTTCGTAATTTCCAGAATTACAAAAAATTCGCTTATCTTTAATCTTAGAATTACATTATTAGTAATCTGTACAATAACAAAAAGACATTGAAACTAACGATCGACTTACCTGCCGTCCGGCAGGTAAGGCTTTTGCAGGCCAGCGGACCGTTTCCCCCGACGCAGAGTGCGCTGGACGAGTCGTCGCCGAAGAATTCCAGCGAGCTTTTGGTCGACATATCACCGGATCCAAAGTCGCCCCCTCAGCCCGAGCAGTCCGAGACCTCGAGCCTCGTCTCTGAGAACGCGCAGCTGAAGTCTAAGCTCGAAAAGCTCGAGACTCTCATGACCAAGTACAAAGAATCCCTGAAGCGCAACAAGGAAAAAATGTCCGAGATAACGCAGGAGAAGAGCATAATCGAGCGTGATTTCGAGATCTCGCGCAAGTCCAGCACGGAGAGATTTTCGCAGCTCGAGGACGATCTGAATCTCGCTCGTGGCGAGATAACGAGTCTTCGCGACCAGATGACCGCAATGCGCAGGCGCGAGGAGGAATCCGTGATATCGTTGGCGGAGAACAAACTGACGATACATCGCGAGCTGGAGGTGAAGGAGGAGCAGATAAAGGAGCTGCGCAAGGACCTGGCCGCGGCTAAGCAGGCTCGCGAGTCTCTGGAGGAGAGCGTCGAGCGTCAAAAATTCGAGCTGCAGTCGATTCGAATGTCCGGCGACGAGGGCAACGACGCCGAGAAAGCCGACCTGGTGCGCGACCTCTCGAAGGGAAAGACCGAGGCGCTGAAGTTGATGCAGGCCGAGATGCAGCGGCGAGTGATCGAGCTCGAGGAGACGATGGGTCGGCGTTGTCACGAGGAGGAATCGAAGTGTCGCGACCTGACGGAGAAATTGGAGCGCAGAGAGGAGGATCTTCGTTGCTTCGAGCGGGAGATAACGGAGCTTCGAGGCGAGACTGAGGATTACAGGGAGAAATGCGAGGCCCTCAGGAACGAACTCTCGAGAATCAAGGACAAGGAGTATCGAAACGAGATCGGCAACAGGAGCAACGAGGCGAAGCGGAACGAGGCGGAGAATCGTCGCGAGGCCGGAACGAAGCGGGCGGAGGCGGAAAGTCCGACCTCGAAAAATGAAGCGGACGAGCGATGCAACGAAGTGGAGGAGAAACTGCGCGATGCGGAAAATCGGTACGCCGAGGTGCGGCTGAAGCTGGACGAAGCGGAGCGGAGGTTGGGAGAGGTCGAGAGTCTGTACGACGAAGTGGAGCGAAGGCGAAACGAAGCGGAATCGAAGTACAGCGAAGTGGAGCAAAAGAGAAACGAAGCGGAAAGGAAGTGCGACGAAGTGGAGCGAAGACTAAATGAAGCGGAATCGATGTATATCGAAGTGGAGCAAAAGATGAATGAAGCGGAATCGAAGTACGGCGGAGTGGATACAAATATAAATGAAGCGGAAAAGAAGTACTGCGAATTGGAGCAAAAGATACATGAAGCTGAATCGAAGTACTGCGAAGTGGAGCAAAAGCTAAAGGAAGCGGAATCGAAGTACTGCGAAGTGGAGCAAAAGCTAAAGGAAGCGGAATCGAAGTACTGCGAAGTGGAGCGAAAGATAAATGAAGCGGAATCGAAATACTGCGAAGTGGAGCGAAAGATAAATGAAGCGGAATCGAAGTACTGCGAAGTGAAGCAAAAGATAAATGAAGCGGGAGCGAAATACACCGAAGTGGAGCAAAAGATAAATGAAGCGGAAAAGAAGTTCGCAGAAGTGGGGCAGAGTATAAACGAAGCGGAAAAGAAGTGTGGCGAAGTGGAGCGTAGGAGAAATGAAGCAGAGGCAAGGTACGTCGAAGCGGAGCAGAAGAGAAATGAAGCGGAGATGAAGTGCAGTGAAGCGGAGCGGAAGCTCGAAGAGGCGAGAAGATCGTGCGAAGAGGTCGAGCCGGGAAAGCAAGCGAAAGAAGCGGAGGAGTCGTACGATGAAGCGGTGCGGAGGCGGGTCGAAGCGGAGATGAAGTACAGCGAAGCGGAGCGCAAGCTCGAAGAGGCGAAGAAGTTGTGCGAGGAGGTCGAACCGAGAAAGGAACCGGAGGAGGTCGAAGAGTCGCACGACGAAGTGAAGCGGAGGTGGCTCGAGGCGGAGATGAAGTACAACGAAGCGGAGCGCAAGCTCGAGGAGGCGAAGAAATTGTGCGAGGAGGTCGAACTGGGAAAGAGAACGAAGGGAGCGGAAAAATCGTACGACGAAGCGGAGCCGGCGCGGAACGAAGTGGAGGCGACCGAAGTCAAAAGCCAAGACGAATCCGACGGAACGATCGCGACGCGATCGGAACGAATGTCGCTGGAGAAAGGAGTCGTGGATTCGAGGGAAGCGGAGTGCACGGCGAAGGGCGACGATTCGTACAGAATCGAGTGCGAAAAGCTCCGCGAGGAATTGTCGATTTTGAGACTTCGGTGCGAGGAGCCGAGAGGCGAATCGGAGAACAGCGGGAGAGCGTCGGGAATCGAGGAGAAGGACGAAACGATAAGGCAATTGAGTGCGAAGGTTCAGCTCTACGCTGCGGCGATTCAGAAGGCTCGGGAACGGCTGGAATCGCAGCAGAGCGAGTTGTCGAAACTTCGCGAGGAGACCGAAAGCAAGAGCGTCGAGATTCTCGGCATCGCGAGCGAGCTTAAGTCGTGCAAGTCGATGATAAACGATCTCAGAGAGAAGACGCGGGACGACGGCGAAAAAATCGATCTTCTGAGGAAGGAAAAATCTTGTCTCATCTGGAATATTCTGGACTTTAGAAAAACGATCGTCGAACTGAGACGATCGTGCGGAGAGATCGGAACGAGGATCGCGGAGTCGGGAAAAATTAGGGACGAGGAGATCGAGAGAGTCGGGAAGATATTTTGCGAAAAAATTGCGGATTTCTCGAGCGACGAGAGAACGAAAATCGAGACCTTGGAGCGGGCGAGGGACAGATTGGAGGTCGAGGTCAGGGAGAGAAACGACGAGATCTCGGCCATGAGGGAGAAAGTCGATCGCTGGGACGAGACGAGCAGAAGAAACAACAAGTTGATCGCCGAAATCGATGGGCTGAATTTTAAGATCTACGATCTCGAGAAAGCGAGAAACGAGCTCGAGGAGACTCGAGAAAAATTGGCGGCTCTCAGGGCGGAGAACGAGGAGCTGAGGAAGAGCGGCGCCGAGTCGGCGAAATTGCGGGACGAGGCGGAGAGTCGGGAAAAAAAATTGGAGGATTTGGAGGCGGCGAACGACGAGCTGAGAAAAGAGAGCCGAAATTTGGAGGAGATAAACTCGAAGATAAAAAACGAATTCGAAGACGAGAGGAGGATTTTTGGGGAGAAAAATGAGAGTCTGGAGTCGGCGTACGAGAGACTCAAGGTCGAGTACGAGAATCGTCAGAAGGTGATCGACGATTACACGGAGAAATTGAACTCCTTCGAGGCCGAGTGCGCGGAGAGAGACACGGGATTGGAGAAACTGAGGGTGGAAATGGAGAAGAGGGAAAAATTGCTGGAGGACACGATGGAAAAAACGAGGAGCTTTGAGACGGAACTTTCGAAGCTCACGGAGGAAAAATCGAGACTCGAAACGGAGCTGGAAAATCGCGAGAAAATATTTTCCGACTCGACGGAGAGGGCGAAAAATTTTGAAATCGAATTCTCAAAGTTGTCCGAGGAAAAATCGAGGCTCGAAACGGAGCTGAAAAATCGTGAAAAAATATTTTCCGACTCGACGGAGAAGGCCAAAAACGTTGAGATCGAATTCTCAAAGTTGTCCGCGGAAAAATCGAGCCTCGAAACGGAGCTGAAGAATCGTGAAAAAATATTGTCCGACTCGACGGAGAAGGCAAAAAATGTTGAGATCGAATTCTCAAAGCTGTCCGAGGAAAAATCGAAACTGGCAGACGAGCTGGAGTCGCTGAAGGCCTCGAGTCTCGAGGTCGAGGGTTCGAACGAGGCGCTCAAAGAGACGATAAATTCAAAAAATTCGTTGCTAAAAAAGCTGAAGGTTCTGAAAGAGCGTCAAGCACAAACGATACAGGACAGCGCTTCGAGGATCGCGGAGCTCGAGGCAAGAATCTCCGAGTTCGATGCCAGAAACGTGGAGTTCGAGGCCGAAAAGTCTAGAAATTCGGAGCTCGCGGCGAAAATCACGGAGCTCGAGGCTGCGTCGCTGTCGTTGCAGGAAAGCCTCGCAGAGCTCGAGGGCGCCTCGAAAAAGGTCACCGAGGAGCGAGACGACGTTAAAAAAATTGTCGAAGATTTGCGAACCGAGAATTCGTCGCTCCTGGACGAGATCGAGAGATTGAAGGACGAAAACAAAAAATCCAAGGAATCGTGCAACGAGCTCGAGAGGTCGAGAGTCGACTCGAGAAAATTGGAGGAGGATCTCAGAAAGAAGTTCGACGAGTTGGAAGTAAAATCTGCGGAGCAGTCGAGGCAAATTTCGATGCTGAGGGAGGAAGTGGCGAGGCGGGACGAGCAGCTCACAGTCGTCGGGGAGAATGCCGGCAAGCGATTGGAGGACTTCGAGGAGCTCAGAGAAAAGCTCGAGCAGGATTTTCACAGCCGGGCCGACCGGATGGAGGACGAGTACATGGCGAAGTACCGGGAGAGAGAGTCGGAGGCGAGAAACGTCGAGGTCGAGCTGAGAGCGAAATTGGCGGAAAAGGAGTCGGAGCTTCAGACGAAAATTCGGGAGAGCAGCCAGGACGACAATCTGAAGCAGCTGGTTCAGGAGTTGGAGAAACGACTGCAGAGCAGCGAGTCCAAGCTGTCGAGCTGCGAGACGAAGGAATCGCAGTTCGAGATATTGAACGAGGAGCTGAGGAGCCGGGCGGAGAGACTGAGGGAGGAACTGGAGACGAACGAGGCCGAGCAGAGCATGAGGCTGAAACAGCTGGTCAAGGAATTCCAGGCCCAGCTGCACGACAAGGATGAGGAACTGCAGGCTGCGCTCGACAAACGATTCGGTAATGATCGTTGCGCTAAACTTTCGTCGGAAGCTCGTTCGATCGTCGTTGGTGTTGTTCTAACAAATTACAGTAGGACCTCGATTGAATTGACTCTTGGGGACCTGACGTCCATAGAATCGAGGCTCTTTAAGGAGGGAGTCTCTCTGCGCGCTGACTTCGCATAAGTTCGACAACAATAAGAGAAAATTGCAAGTACTTCTTGATGGTGTAAAAATCTGAAAAAAATGATGTATACTAAAGGT
>JAPYZC010005799.1:0-14222 GCA_030522665.1 Ichneumoninae sp. A BG-2022a | reverse complement strand
AAAAAGAGCCCAACAAAAAGCAACGACGCTCGAATTGCGTCCTGGCTTTTCGGACAAAGAGACGTCCACGCGGGACTCTCTCACGTAGCGACCCGAGCTCTCGGCTAAGGTCGTAAGACGAAGAAACTCCGAGAGCCACCGACGTCTGCGATATTTTTAAGAGGAAAAACTATACTCCTCGCAAAAATCCCGAACGGGATCAGCGCTCGCGGTAATTGTCCGGTCACGTCCCCGGAGAACAACGAACGAAGTCTTTGACCGGATGAAAATAAAGACATATATATATATATATATATATATACATGATAAATGCAAAACTGATCGATATTAATAAAAATCAGTATTTTTATTATTATTTCGAATTCGTTAATTCGAATTTTCGGCTCCGCTCAAGTGAATCGATTGGTAAAAAAATTAAATAAAAATTTCGCTAATTTTATCATTGCGTTTGGTTGATCGACGAAATATATATATATTTTTTTTTTTCTTGCAGGAAGAACGATCCACCCATTGTTGCAGCGGAATCGGGAAAGCATATCGGTCGGTGGGAAAACAGAACGGCGAAAGCCCAACAGGGACAAAATGTTTATATGCCGGAATATATATACGTTTGGCACTCGGCCAGAGGATACTGCGCGTGAATTTTGCGTACGAAAATAGAACGTCGGCCAAAATCCCCCATGACTTCTTCTTCTTCTTGGCTTTTGCACGACTGACGTTTAAAGTTAAACGCAAACGTGCGAGGGCCCCCTATATACGTACGAGACGGCGGAGCTTTTTCCAAGTACCGGCGAGCACGTACGTGCGACGCGTATATTGGCCCCGAAGAGCTTGAGTGTGTCGCGAATTTCCGCTTCGCGTTACCAGAGGAAATCGGAAAAACCTTGGCTTCTCTGACGACTCTCGTGAGATCAGACGCAAGGTGGGAGATTTTGCGTCTCTTACTTCGCTGATCGGGCTGGCTCTCTTTGTGCGCCGAACGATTTTACGGTTTTGTTGATTTTTCATTCGTCGATATATCAATCTATTTATTTTTCAGTCGTCAATACATCAATCTACTTATTTTTCGTCCTTCAATGTTTTTATCTTTTTATTTTTCATCTATCAATATGTCAATCTATTTATTTTTCATCCTTCAATATTTTTAGCTTTTTATTTTTCGTCCGTCAATATTTCTACCCATTTATTTTTCATCCTTCAATATTTTTATCTTTTTGTTTTTCATCCTTCATAATTTTATCATCTTTTTATTTTTTATCATTCAGTATTTTTCTAATATTGTTTTCATTTTTATATATTTGTATATTCGTCTTTCGGTCGCGTATTTTTTTTGTGTGTGTATTGACCGACAAACGGTATTTCGCGTTGGCGAAATCGTCCCTACGCACGTGGATGGGACGTTGTCCGAGAACGCACTCGAACGATGTATCTATCATTCGCTTTCGGTGAAAATTGTAAATCACTTCCGGCCTTGGAGAATATTTGGATGACCGCGCAGTAGTCGCGACGAACGCGTGCAATGTTACACGTTCATGCACACACGAGACGCACGAGAATATTAACCGTGTGGCTTGAAGATTAATTACATGCCTAAGAACTCCATAAGCACAAATAAAAAATAATGAAAATTGAAACTCTTCATTTACAAAAACGAAAAAACAAGGATTCTGGAATTACTGTTTCGAAGCCGCAGCAAGTCAAAGAAACAAATGTTTTCACCGGTCACAGCATTCGATAACTATATATATATCACATGCCTACGTCGCAGAAAGTAATTATCACCAAAGAGATTCTAAATGTTACGCCGCGAATATAATTTCGGTTTATTCGATAACAATTAAATCTTGATGATGATATACATTCGTTGAGATTCTTGGATTAATTAACACTGTTTTGTGTTGATTTAACACTGATTCTTGAATTAATTAACACTCATTGTACTGTTGCTAGACGTGTGTTGTTCGTACGCTCGCTAAACTAGAATATTGGATGGAGTGCTGGCTCTCTAGAGTACCGAATCTTGAGTTTATTTTTCTCCTCTGTCGTTTTGTATTTCCTACCCTCGACTCCCTTAAATCGAGACAATCACATATATTTATAATTGATTATTGATCAGTCGATGTAAAGATTCACGTTGAATCTTCCATTTTTTAAATTATTTTTTAGATGTGTTTTTTTGCCAACAATGCATCGGGCGATAGTGCAAAAGTTATAGCGTGATTTTTGTTTTCCTCAGTTTTCATCAAAATTAATAAAGACGACATAGAAGTTATGATTAAGAGAGCACGCGAGCTCTGGCACAGTTCAATAGGCGAAACATTTATTTTTCATTACGATCGATATACTCGATCGAGACTGCTGATCTCGTGAATGATGGGGAAGTAATCATCGCTTCCCGGCTTGCACAGCTCTACGGCATCGTTACATTACTATATAATAAATGTGTTGTACTTTTCTCTCTACAAATATACAATCTATGATCGATACGAGTAATTCAGTGTTTTCTTGGTGTTCTCTGGTTATTGGTAAATCGTTGAGTATATATTTTTGGCGATACCTGTCCAATATAACTGGCGTTATTTAAATCGTGAGAATTATATATATAATATCCTTATGTAACTGTTAAATAATTCGAATGTACGTATTAATACTGCACCTAAGTTCCCCGTATATTGACTATCGTAGCGAAAATTCGTAAAAACCGATTATTCGGCAAAAGAAAAAAAAGAAAAATACAATATCGATTGAAAACTACTGTGAAAATCTCTGAAGTCGAAAAATTCTTATAACTTTGTTTTTTTTTGTTTATTATATTTTAACGAGATAAATTTACGAGTGTTCGTTGGTTTTAAGCCGATCCAGGGCTTCCTGAGAGTGTTGCAAACCGGCACAATAGTGCAGCAGTAATACGCTCAGAGCTTGGACCCGCAGATCACTCTGGGCTATCAATTTCGCGCTGTCCATCTCGCCGCCTTGCGATAATTCTAATCTTGAGGTAGTTTCGCCGTCGAGAGCCGCCTTCAGCTTTGTTATCTGCAAAAATAAAAAATGTTACAATATATATATTTCCGTGCACCTTAACTACCATCGATGTCGTTGTCTTACCATGGAATTAATTTTATCGACGCGTTCCTCGGGTTCCAGATAATTGAACAAAAATTTCCCCGTCTCCTTCGCCCGCGACATTAATCCATCGTCCAAGTCGCCGGAGAGGAGAGGAGCGGCCACACTGGGCTCGGTACCCTCCAGCAATTCTGGATTTATTCCCAATCCACCGACGAGTGAACTCTACATTTTTTTCAATTTTATTTGTAAAGGTATTTAATTCTTGAAGAGACTTGAAAAATCATAACCGAATAGCATTGAAGCACGATAAGAATTTAAAAAAAAGTACGACCGATACACACAGTATGGAAAACAATTAGGATCTTTCGAACAATCGTCAATGCATGCCTATGTAATAGTATCAAAATAGATATAAAAGAATTTTTATTTTTAACTCTATTAAAAAGAAAATTGTATGTTACAAAAAGCCTCACTTACCAAGCATTGGTTTCGTTATTGTTATTATTTAGAGCTTATCGTTGTAATTCGACATTTGGATTTGTTTACGGGATTTCGGGAGCACAATGAGTATAAGATTAGTGTCTTCGTCGGAATACAAGAAGACGTATGAATTGCATTAATGAGGCGATCAAAGTGTCATAGCAAAGCAGAGGTATTGTTGGTATTATTTAAATTTAGTTTTTTTTTAGTGTCGCAAGCCAAGCACATTTGCAAGCCATTATGGTTTCGATGCTTATCCACATGACTGGTGAGACGGGATCAGACAAGGGAGAGATAAAAACTTGAGCGTATTCGATTAAAATGTATAAAGTTACAAAAAAAAAAGTTATATAAAAAATTACATTAACGCAAACGGATGTTCCGGCACTTTTTTTTTATAGCTAAAAAAAGATGTATGAACGATGAATTTCTACCTTGCGGGACGCGCAGGGACTTGGGGGAAGACTTCTGGACGCCAAACCGCTACCGGACGATGGCGGCGCCAGACAACTCGTGCTTCCAGCTTTCTTCAGACCCAGTAGCGTGTTAGCTATACTGGCCTTCACAGCCATCATACCCTGATTGTACGACCAACGCATTCGAACTTTGTTAATTCTTTTATTCAGTCACATAGTTACGTATTATTAATTAGTTCGTGGCATCGATAAAGTATCCTCGTATCTTCCTATTTTTTTATTATTTTTTTTTTATTAGTAAGAAGGATAAAAAAAAGTCACTTCCGGAATACTTCATAGATACCGAGAACGTTTATTGTTCGAGGAACGAGGTGGCAAAGTCTACGAATAAACCTTCACCTTCCCGAGTGCGGACGACAATGTTTTATTGTTAACAACATCGTGAATTCGTGCTTAACAATCTTCGTTAAAATATATTTACAAGACACCAAGGGCTACTGTTTCTTTTTTTTTTTTTTTTGCTTTTCTATCGTATCGAGTCGATCGGCTATAATCATCCCGTGTTCCCCTTGATGATGATGATGTATATTCGTAAATGTATATGAGCCTGTTTCACCGATATGTATAATGCGCTATTTTGTAAAAAATAAATAAAAATAAGAAAAACGTTTCTTACGATTTCTCTGAAAGTTCGTTCGTTCGGCCGTGATGGACACGCGGTTGTTTCGATTATTGACTAGAATCCGTCGATTACCGACAGAACGAATGATTTTTACGGATTTTATAATTACAATTTAATTTAAGACACTGTCAAGCGCATGCTTTCAGGAATATTTCGGATAAACTTGTATCGTCACACGTCGCCGCTGAGATGACCATGACGTTAAGATACTCCGAAAGTCGTGACCTCTCAGTCGAGGCATTCAAACCCGGTTAAGTACAATTAAACATAATAAATAATGGGTTTGTTGTTTTTGTTTGTTTTGTTTCTTGCTAAAGTATTGTAAATATTGGAAGCTTGTACTACGTGTTCAGTACCTGAACGTTCTCTTCACAACCTGTGAGGGATATCTCTGGACCGGCGTCTCCCGTGACAACGTTCGCTTCTATCTCGTCGGCTTCGTACGCCATTGTCGCGAGGTTCTCCGCCCCGCAACTGCCCGACGACTGGCAACGAGCCTCGCATTTCTTGTGGCAAACCATACCGCAGTCTCGACACTGCACCGCGTCTTTCAGCCAGATCTGTCGAAAATACGATCATTTTTTTTTTTATAAACTACAGCGTTTCGTGCGACAATCGAAGAGCCACGTTATTTTGCCGAAAATTCAATCGGTGGAATCGTTGTATGGGCGAAAATCATGGAACGCACTCCTTCCGCATTGTCAAATTACCGAAACTTTACTTTTTTTTCCTATCTTTATTTTTCCCAATCGTCAAATTTCAGAGGTTTTTGATGTTCAGAGGTTTACACCAGTGAAATTATTATTCGGAAAAATGAACTTTGGTGAAATTATTATTCGGAAAAATGAAGCTTGGTGAAATTATTATTCGGAAAAATGAAGCTTGGTGAAATTATTATTCGGAAAAATGAAGCTTGGTTAAATTATTATTCGGTTATTCGGAAAAATGAAGTTTGGTGAAATTATTATTCGGAAAAATGAAGCTTGGTTAAATTATTATTCGGAAAAATGAAGTTTGGTGAAATTATTATTCAGGGAAATGAAGTTCGGTGAAATTATTATTCAGGGAAATGAAGTTCGGTGAAATTATTTTTCGGAAAAAATTACGTTCCGTTAAATATCGATTCGAGGAATAACGTTCTGCCGATTACAACGTTCGACAAAAAAATTAAGTTTCAGCATTGTGACGATTCGGAAAAATAAAGTTTCAGAAGTCTCACGATTCGCAAGAAGTGCGTTCGGGCACATGATTTTCGGCCATACGTCGGTTCGGCCGACGAAAAGTTTCGGCAAAATAACGTGGCTCGGAAATTCGAGACACCTTACCTTTTTCGTGCAAAAGTCGCAATGAGTAGCTCTATGGAAGTGTGTCCTAATGAAGTCGTGCATCTTTTTGTCAGAATTTTCCGAGCTGACGATAGTCTGAGTTCTCGTGGCTTCGGTACTTTCTTTTTTGCCGGTATCGCCGGTGTGCCGTGGACTCGAGACCCATCCGTAGGACAACAAAATATCGCCGTGGCAGAGCGTCGGATCGAATCCAGAGTAGCCTTGGAGCTTGGAGTTCGACGCGGTTATGGAAGCTTCGATGAAATAAAAAAGAAAAGAAATAAAAAAATAAAACAAGACAATTTTGTACGAAGGTGAAAGGGCGTTCTCTACACTCGATCGATAATGCGAGTAGAGTTGTGTGCGTTAATAATAAATCATACCGGTATCGGGCGGCAGTAGAGCGTGACACTTGAGGTAATGGCCTGTCGTCGATGTCGAGCATTGGGCTAAAATAAGTTTTATCGGAGCGTTTATATATCCTATTATCCTCGGGGGGACGTCGCCACCTTTTACGCGAGCCCACACGCCGATGTTGAGATACTGTAGTTCCGAGTCGATTTGAAAGTTTCTGGTTTCCTCGAAAGTAACAAGAGAGGCGAACAATTTTTCCCTCGTCGTCGTGTACAGGTCGGTGATGCAAGGTGAGCAGGGTTCGTCGGCGGGACAGAGCGGTGCGTTGCTCGACGCCGTTGAATTATTCGAGGCGATCGATATTCTTCTAGACGGTGTTTCGGGCGCCGATAAGTCGTCACCGCCCACGTGAATGCTGCTCTTTCTTCGTCTGAAGAGTTTTATCCCAGCGTCGGGTTTCTCGAGATTCTCGAAGTCGGTGTCTCTCAAGTCCGAGAATTTTATTTGTCCCTCGAACTTCGACCTCGGGCTCGCCTCGTCCGCGCTCTGCGCGTCGCCGCGGCTTATCGTCGAATCGCTCCGGGCGGTTTTCCTGTCGAATGTCCTGTCGACGGACGGTCTCTCGGCGCTGTCGGGTTTTATCGAATTGTGCCTCTCGGCGTCGTATCTCGAGTATTTTCTCTCGACCCTTATTATGAAACGTCTCTGGGCCGCGCTCTTGACGAGCTTCGCGACCTGGCTCATGTTCGACACCCTCTTTCCGTCGACTACCGACAATATATCGCCCTTTCGCATTTCCGCTATAGCCGCCGGACTTCCGCCTACAATCGTCTCCACCAGGACGCAATTCTGTCCTATTTCCGGCACCACCTCTTGCTTGAACACAACGCCCAGTTGATGAGAACTTGTCTTGCTTATTATCAGATCGAGGACCATGTACGGCACGCCGCCGTATTGGGTCAAGTATATCCATGGTGCAACGTCCACGCTTATCGTACAGTATACTTCGATCTGCGACAAGTCCTCGACCGGAAGCGCGTTCTGTCCGAGATTCAATCGGCTTACTTCAACCAGGATAACTTCGAGGAGCCCGGGAGTCAGCTGCGTCGATGCGACCTTGATCATAAAATGCAGAGACGGTTAGAAACACACCGAAGATCGATGCTGAATCAACGGAGTTTAAATCTCACCTCCGACAAATCGATGTCCTCGTCGTTGAGACGACGGAAGAAAGGCTTGTAACGCATTTTGTATCGCGGCAGAGTATGCTTCCGTCTTATGGCTCGTCGAATCTGGCCGGTTATCAGCGATACTATCTGGGGCTGCAGCTGCCTTCCCTGAAATTGCGATTGAACCTCCAGCTCGAGAATCGGCTCGGAATAGAAACTCAGCGACCAGTGAGTGTACGGGACACGGGTGAACTGCAGTCTGGCTCTGCCAGTTACGCGTTTCACTGCAAAAAAAGGAGAACATTATTTTTTATTAATAATATAATAATCAACGGTTTTGGTACAAAAGAAAGGAGAAAAAGTGAACAAAATTATCATACTTCATACTTGATACAAAATCGTGTCGAAAAACGTCGGTCTACCTTGCAACGCTAGATACGCCGTCTTTCCCAACAACATTTTCACGTCTATGGAGAGCTGAAAGTTTCCGGAGTAGTGAAGGTCCAGAGACAAATCCAGAGTCTCGAGGAGGCCCGTGTCAGGATCGATCTTCGCGTCGGCCACCTCCAGGCCTTTTATCGTCGGGAACTGCGTTCCAAGATGCAGATCGCGAAGCTGAAAATTTACACGATAAAATTTTATAAACAAAACTTTTATAAAAAACGAAAAATATTTAATTTTATATATTGCGATTTTATTATGTTTACACATGCCATACTTTGGTGCAAATCTGTATTACATTTACAATTTGTAAATTGTAAATGTTAAATGAAATAAATAAGCTAAATTAATAATAAATAATAATTAATTAAACAAAAATCAGAGTTTTTCAGAGTAAGCATTATGGCTTCAACGATAGAATTTTTTATTTATTTTTAATAAAAAAAGCTCCAAGTACCTGAACACTGTCGAACAGTCTTCCGGTAGTCGTCTGATTGAGGAGTTCCTTGAACTCGTTGTTAAGTTTTCTGTAAAGCCAAAGCCTCACTCTCTCGGCGTTTCTCAGTTCGTTGAAGAGAAACTGGAGGGTCAGATTTATAGCCAAGTTCTCGTTACCCTGGGACAGATTTTGTCTGCCTCCGCTGAGTTTTTCCTCCTTGATCTTTTCCAGCAGTTCGTCCGGGAGCATGGCCTTCCCATGGGGCACCGGCCTGTCCGGAGGACTCGCCTCCGGCGCTTGCTCGAGATACTTCCTCAGAATGTAGAATTCCACGGCCAGCGAGCATATTACTCCGCAGACGAATGTTATCACAGCGAAGAGGACGGTCGCCAGAAAGTCCATATTAACAGATGTCTAATACCAGAAAACCGCTTGCGGTTTCCTCGGCAACAAGTGTATAATTTACGAATATAATCCCGTCGTCTCGCGGGATATCCTTGAACCGCCGGATGCTCCAAAAAATCGCTCAAAAATGATTAAAAAAAAAATCAGGACGAAAAAACAGATTTCAACCTTGTCATCGCACGCGCTCGGTCGTCGTGCCGATTTAAAATACTAGGAACTTTTCTTTATCTTTTTACTTTCGTACGAACGCGAGTATCGAAGTTTATCACAAAATATCGTTAACTAGCTGCCGCATTATTGAGTGTAATTTTTATAATCTACATTTCCTCGACGATTACAGACGAGTTTCGGCCTCAAGATCGGCCACGAGCGACAACCCAAGCCAGTCACTCATCGTCGATTCCCTCGTTTAATCGACGGCGTCGACGGAGCACAGCATTGTTATTTCGTTTCACAGTTTATCACAACCCGACGACGGCATCGATTTATAATTAAGCATGATCTCGACGTTTTCTCTCGACTCTCGGGGCCAAATCGCATCCCGACAGTGCTCTATTGATCTCAGCAGCCATGTTGGACTACCAACAATCGGAATATCCAACGCAATGGCCCTCCCGACGAGTCGGCGACTCGTACCCTCTGTTATTCGCGTGTTTCCTCTCGCGCGGGTTTCCCTCCTCGAACTCGCTACGGTACTGTTTTACGCACTATCGACAACATTTGATATCCCTTTGCGAATTTGTTTCATGTTTCATTGTTGCGGTCGATCCCGGTCAGCTGATTTTGACAGAATTGGAAAGGCGCGTCTCGTCGAGTTAAACATAATCCGCAAGCAGGCCTGTGTGTATTCTTCCCCCCCTTCCCGCCTCGTTGCGCATCCGACGAGGGAACGTGCGATCTGAGCGCTGCGCCAAAATAGTGGTCGGCGAAGTTAAGAAAATAAAAAGCATCGATGGAGAGAATTTGCCGACTCAGTTCGACGAAAAGGACCGTTGATCGACTTGCGGCACGATTAATCAATTTCTGAGGTGATCATCGACGACAGAGGAATAATCTTAGTTTTTGTGTTTATACATCGCTCATCAATTGGTACTACTGTGCGCAATGGCGGACGAGGCTGAACAGGTATAGAATCTAAATGCATTCGCAAAGTTTGGTTATGTCGGTGCAAACATAACCTCCGTTGAGATTTAAAAACTTTTGATATATTAATTCATCCAGGTTCCAGCGATAAATGTGAAAGAGCCATTGGATTTGATAAGGCTCAGTCTGGACGAGAGAATATACGTTAAAATGCGCAACGAACGCGAGCTCCGCGGGCGGTTGCACGTAAGTGACGACAGAGGGCGCCACTTTAAGATTCTATTATTTCTCGCATGAAAACCGATTCAAATATATTTTGTTTAATCTACATTTGATTTTTTTTATGTAGGCGTACGATCAGCATCTTAATATGGTGCTCGGAGAGGCCGAGGAAACCGTGACGACTGTAGAGATCGACGAGGAGACGTACGAAGAGGTTTATCGCACCACCAAGAGAAACATTCCAATGTTGTTTGTCAGAGGTGACGGAGTAATTCTCGTCTCGCCTCCGAGTATGCGTGCGCAGATATAAAGCTTTCGTACCGCGTACGAAAATTTTCTACGTTAAGCCGCCCGTGTACACATCGCAACTTCGAATAAATTACTTTTTTTATAGTTCAAATATCGGAGTCTTGCAATCGGCTGGCGTATACACCATGTTATGGTGAAATCAATATTGTTGTTTTTTCGAGGATTTACAAACTAGGTGGCTTTTGCTTTTGTATCCATTCGGTATTTGCCGCTACCGTTGCCGATAACGTTGGGTCGCGGAGTAACTATTCGTTCTGCGGGTCCGTTTATCTGCGCCGTGAGATCGGCGATTCTCTGGTCCTTCAGTTTCACGAGGCTCTCGAGGTGCGATAATTTCTCGCTCAGTGTGCTTATCACGCTCTTCTTCTCCTGTAGCTCGTGCTTAAGTTTCACGAAAGCCTGACGCGGAACCGTCTTGTTCGCGACTTCCTCGGAATTCAAAACGGACTTGACCGTTTCTTGGAAAAACAGAGTACAATTTCGTTACGATTGCAGTTGCGCTACGGAATGCATTTGGAGATCTCACCACCCTTTCCGTTATCTTCGTAGTCAAAGTACAGAGAGTCCCTCTCCGCGTTGCAATCCTTCAATATCTTAGTTCGCAGCTCACCGAGAACGGACTCTACAGCGCCAGGTTCCGAACAGGCCAGCCTCACTATTACGTCTTTGCTGAGTTTCACGCCGATCTTCGACATGACCTTGCGATTCAGCGTGCTCCAGTTGTCGATTTTGTTGGCGATGCTGTTCTTCGATGTGTAATTGTGCAAATCGACGTGTCGCGGATAGTATCGTTTCAGCAACTCGGCCATAAGTACTGCGAGAGAAACAACGACGCACAGAATTGGTTGACTATTTCTCACTCGAAAGGTTTATCAAGCGAAAGACGTACCGCCATCAGAGAAGTCACGCGCGACGTTTCTTCTCGGCCTGGAGAACGGTATCTGATCGATCCAAGTGTAAATCTCTTCGAGAGTGTCGCTCGAAGCTTCTTCTGTATTTATCGTCGCACTCGTTGGCTCGCTCGGCGGGATACTTTCCGCAGTTTTGTCCGCAACGTCGCTAATCTCCGAGATGCTCGACATCTCGACTTCCGGCTGTTCGGGGTCAACGATCTCCGCTTTCGGCCGCAGAAGGTTAAACGCTTTCAACATTTTACTTTGTACAACTTAATTATACACACTTGTCAATTTTGCTCGCTTTTTTTTAGATTGATAGATACCAAATGAACAAAATAGTATGAACTGAGAAACGAGAAGATTATATCGTATCGAAAGTTTAATCAACACATTTTTTTTATCTCTACTTACTTCGCTGTGTTTACTTCGACTCACTTCGCGCACCTTGCCGGAGGTATGTCGAACTAAAACTCAATATGTGATACGAAAATTGGCGTTAGGAGTTAATGAAAAATATCATTTTTCGCACCTCGCATATACCTACAACATCCGAGCAATTTGCAGGGAATTACAGCGCTCCCGCGAATTACTTACCCCGGCTCCCGAAAAACGCTGCATTTGTGTATATTCCTTCGCTGTACCGCTGAAATCTCAGTTTTCTACCGAAAGTGTCGTCATGTGTGGAAACGTCACGTCCGATTTGAAAATCTCAGTTTTTTACCGGACGTGACGTCACAGAGGAAAAAAATGGCACTTCCGGACGGTAAGTGAAATTTAAAAACCGGAAGTGAAGTCACCTAGGGGATCCTTCCGATTTGAGGTTTATTTTTTACCGGAAGTGATGTAAGGAAAAACATCATTTCCGTTTTGAAAATCCCATTTTTCGACCTGAAATGACGTCATCTACGGGAAATGGCACTTCCGGTTTGAAAATCCTATTTTTCGATCTGAAATGACGTCATCTACGGGAAATGGCACTTCCGGTTTGAAAATCCTATTTTTCGATCTGAAATGACGACATCTATGGCAAATGGCACTTCCGGCTTGAAAATCTTATTTTTCGATCTGAAATGACGACATCTACGAGAAATGGCACTTCCGGTTTCAAAATCTTATTTTTGATCTGAAATGACGACATCTACGGGAAATGGTACTTGCGGTTTGAAAATCCTATTTTTCGCCGATACGTCATCTATAGGAAACGTCACTTCCGGTTTGAAAATCTCAGTTTTTTACCGGAAGTAACTCTTTCCCTTGATAACGTAACTTCCGATAAAAAAAAATCAAATTTTCAAAGCGGTAGAATAGAGATTTTCAAACTAAAAGTAACATCTTCCATTACGACGGCGTCACATCCTGACGAATACCGAGATTTCCAGGTATCTGATTCAGCGTTTGCAGAAAGGCGAGAGACAGCTACGTGCGTTTCGCGGGTTGCGCAATTGCGTCAGCACGTTGCCGTTTCGGATCCCATCCTCGAAACGAGCTCCTCGTCGCGCGCGCCTTCATTACTCAATACCTGACGCGTCTTGCGTGCAACTGCATCATATTACTCAAAGACTCGTCCAAAAGCTTGCCATGAAGCTCGCAAACGATCCATAAAAAACTACGGTTATCTCAAAGATGAATGAGAGAAATGCGTAAAGTGAAAGTTGTTTCCAGTGAACTTTGAAGCTAGCGTATTATACAATAAAAAAAACATGACCGTATTAGGAAGCCATTAATTGGAATTTCCTTGTAGTCTCGACCGTTAGGACTAAACGCATTATACGCATGTGGAGTTCCTTTGAGAAAAAAACTCCCGCGGCAAATAACTCGCATCCCTTTGCGGACAATCAAGTTTCGGGGATCGATGCCCTCTGAACGTGTCCGTGCTCACAGTCACGACCCAACAGGTAACACCGATGTGGGTCCCTTTTCCAAGTGTGCATCGCGCGTGTATGGCGGGGAGCATTTATAGAACCGTTCGCGCAGGCGAACGACGCCCCACAGTATTCCAAACCGTCGAACCCGGAACGCCAAACAGTGAACTTGCTCCTCCACCAATCTCAGACGCTTCTCTCCTTCGCGCGGCTAAAAGTTGGAGTTATCAGTAACGCACGGTACGCCCAACCGCAAAGTCACCGGCACGCACGCTGTTCCACTTTCATCGATCTATTTTTTCCTTGCAATCTGAGCGTTTACGTTATTTTAACTTATCGACGATTCGATACGACAAACAAAATCTCTGATTGCCGGATAATGAAATAAACACACGACTGATAAATCGTATAATCTGATAAGCTGTTTCATTCGTTTCTCGATGTTCGGTAAAAGTAGTGAGTAATTAAAAGTAAAAAAAAAAAAAATATAGTTTAATTCTTGTCCTTTGGAAGAATTTCATCAGACTGGCGCGATGGCAGTGGGTGACAATCGAAACGGTGAGTCTATAATTATATACATTAATCTTATTACTTACAATTTAAAAAAAGTTTTAACTTAAGTCATTAAAAGATTGTGACAATATTAATTGATGCGAAATCCGTGAAGCCTCTGCTCCAGTGACGAAGGTCACGACGTCAAGGTCGCAGGGTCCAAAGACGCTGCGTCCTTTTGACCTTGAGACCTTGAGAGTCACGTCTCATCTCCCATCGATCTTCCAATGGCACCGATTCGCCGATACGCTCCCCTACATTTTTTTATTTCGTTTTATTTTTTGCAAACGAATCACAAATTATGCCTACGATATAGAGATCTATATCTATATCGATATTTGTCTCTTTTTAATTTTTTTTTGCAAATGAATCGCAAATTATGCCTACAATATAAAGATCTATATCTCTTTATCTCATTTTTATTTTACTTTATTTTTTGCAAATGAATCGCAAATGATGCCTACGATATAGAGATCTATATTTATATCGATATTTATTTCTCTTTTTAATTTTTTTTTTCC
>JAPYZC010005797.1:0-10951 GCA_030522665.1 Ichneumoninae sp. A BG-2022a | reverse complement strand
TTACATGGAAAAATGTGCAAAAGTCAAAATAAAGATAAAAATCTGAAAAAATTCATACGTATTCCGAAAAGTGAACAAATCATTTTCATTTAAAAAAAAACGTTGAGTTACCACATATTTTGATAAACAATTTTTTTTTTCAACCATTTGTTAATAACATTTTGAAATTATTATTATGTAAAATTAGTCTTTTCAATGCCTATAATAAGTATGAAATTTTCAGATTTTTATAACATTGGGAAGTGTTTGCAATTCTTGCCCGAATGTCTCGAATTTAGGCGAAATGAACACCACTCGCTCCAACCTCCTTAAAACTCGACCCTAAGTCTACAGAATGATGCAACACTTGTTAATGTCACTCAAATATCATCTAAAAAAATGGAATTCTTAATATAGTCAATTAATACCTGTGACCTCATTCTGGCATGGCAGACTCCATTCTGCCGACTTCTCGACAATCCACAAAAGTCGATCTACCATTCCGAGGATCGCCTGACCCAGAGACAATTGGGCGGCAGCTTCCACACATATGAGAGTCCCGTTAGCCACAGTATCGGCTATTCGAGCCACAATCTGACAATGTGTTATTTTGAAAATTAGCGTACGAGTATCGACGATGAGTCAATTACAAAAAAGTCCTCTCAAACTAAGAATTAAGCTTACAGTTAGTTGCTGTTCTGTGTCCACCCTCATCGCCATGCTGAAATCATAAAATATTATTTCTCGTTTAACGCTATATGGTTTAGGGGTCGTAAAAAAAATAGATACGAAGAAAAAAAAACAGTCCAAAGATCAGACGTGTCGCGATGTCAGAGAAAAGTAAGCATTTATTTTCTCGACAACGAAAATCAATGAATTAGACATGCAGATTTTTAGTGCCTTTCTGAAGTCACTATGTCTCAGTTTATAAATAAACAATAAGGAAAGCGATGTAGATAGTGCGGTATCGAAGTGGCACGACCTCTGCATATCAGTCGCAATGCGAGTCCCATAATAGCGGACTTTTAACGCATCGTCGCCAACCATACTTGTTAAACTATATCGATGGCCCAAAAGTGTGCAGAAGCGTAGTCATTGCGTTCTTCTGGTGTTTTATCATCCATGTGCAAAAAACCGTAAATTTTGGACCAAGATCAGTTCCTTTAAATTATACTTATTTAAATGCAATTTTTGTGAAATTTGTCTAAATTTAATTTCTATAAATCTAATCAATATTTAGCTTTTTTGCAGCAACTGTAGTGCTGAAATTGACTGCACATTATCGCGTTGACTTGCATGAAGTCGGTTTCAAAAATAATAAATTGGATACAATTTTAATTGATTTTACAATAAAAATTTCGGATCAAGATCAGTTCCTTTAAATTATACTAATTTAAATGCAATTTTTGTGAAGTTAATCTAAATTTGATCTAAATTTCATTTCTATAAATCTAATTATTATTTAGTTTTTTTCAGCAACTGTAATCCTGAAATTGACTGCACATTTTCGCGTTAACTTGCATGAAGTCGGATTCAAAAATAATAAATTGGATACAATTTAAATTTCGGACTAAGATCAGTTCCTTTAAATTATACTAATTTAAATGCAATTTTTGTGAAATTAATCTAAATTTGATCTAAATTTCATTTCTATAGATCTAATCAACATTTAGTTTTTTTCAGCAACTGTAATCCTGAAATTGACTGCACATTATCGCGTTAACTTGCATGAAGTCGGTTTCAAAAATAATAAATTGGATACAATTTAAATTGATTTTAGAACGTGTAAAATTATCATTAGATAAAAAATTTAGTATAAGAAGACAATTGTAAACATTGGCAATAAATCTCTTTTGCTACTGCTATATACAAAGTATTTTTGCAAGCTAGTAAATTTTCTAAATCCGACGATGACTCGATGGAATTGCGTTCTACGCGACCAAAACGAAAACTTGGAGTTATGCACCGAGCGAAGTGCCAAGTCCAGAAAAAAAAGACAAAAAAAAATATCAGACTCGACACTTTTACCGCCACTGCTTATCGTTCGTCAATGATAGAGCCCTCTTTGACTCCACAGAAATTTGAGTGGCGTTCGATAATATCGATATTAAATGTTCTGCGCCGTTTGCGAATGAGCAACTTTTACACATACACCCGAATCGAAACGATAAGCCGGTCGCGGTAACGTCGGTGACACCATCGGGGCGTTTGATGCGACACAATCGGAAATACGATCCGGTAAGTTTTCCAGCGACACTCAGATTACATAAACCAGCTATGTTGATATTTTGATAATTATTGTTGAAAAAGTTTTTTTGATCATTTTTTTTTTTTTTTTTTTTTTTTTTTTTTTTTTCAATGAACGGAGAAACACATGCTCGGTACATGTATCGTTATCGCTTTGGTGTTTGCCGTCCGGGAGCTGCTATCGTGTTTTTCTTTCACCCGGGCGACCATCAGGTCCCGGCTCTGCTGTCGCGTATCACGGCTTGATTTTGTATAGCGTAATTACGAAATGTTACAGTCAGTACAAAAGGCATGCCAGAAAAAAATATCTCCCTCGTCATGTAAATAGACGATCGTAAATATAGAGGAGAAGAATTGTCAAGTGTTTGTTTACCAAATGTATTCTCAGAGGCCGGTGAAAATCTCGCTGTTCTCAAAACGGCGCGACAACCGTTGATATTTCTCACCGGTTTCCTAAATTATTTAATTAAAAAAAATCTGTCGCAGGAAAACAAAAATAAGGTTAATATTTATTAACCTTATTTTTTTTCCTTAGACAAATTTTTATATCATTTTACTTACATAATACAACACCCCCCCCTACTTACATATCATTTACGTACAATTGGGCACCTGTGTGAAAATCTTGTGGATTTAATTCGCTCACTCAAAAATTGCAATGTTCAAAAAAAAAAAATTAAAAAAGAACGCGTATCCGAAAAAATTAAATAGTAAAAGCAACTATTCTGACTTTTAACCATAAAAAATATTTTTTACCATAAAAACGTCTACATTTAGTGGTTACGACAATGAGAAAAAATTATGGTTGCAACCACAATTATAGTTTAATCATCTGAATATATAAGATCAGAAACTATCTGTATACAAATTCCCCCTGGGAACGATTCGATATAGTAGGAAATACTATCCTTTTTCTCAGTGCACTGCAATGTTCAGATTTTCTAAAATTAATACCAGTTTTGTCTTATTTTTTTTTCTTCGACAGATTTCATTATAATGTACTTATATAGTTCCCTCCCCCTTTCCTAAAAAGTTTTCACGCATTCGGCTTTCTTTTATTCTTATTAATAAATGTTTTTTTTTAATTAGCAATTAAAGTTCTATTTACGTCTAATTTATGTACAGTTACACACCTGTGCGAAAAACGTTCGTGCTGATTCTCCCACTCACAAATTGCAATGTTAAAAATAAATAAAAGAAAAAAGAACGCGTATCCAAATTTTCTTCAAACGTTCTCGTCACTGTGCAACTTAAATTGAGCGATAATTAAAAAATGCCGCAAGAGATTCCAACAAAGTGCCCAGCAGTGTTCACAGCACGTTGATCTACTGTGTTGGCGGAACGATAGCGTACCAGTGACTGCCGTCGGTTTCGATCCTTTGCTGTCACGCGGAAGGGTAGAGAATCGGTGCGGGTGAATCGTACTTAAGACTCGACGACTCGGACCTTTGGCCAGCGGTATCTCGATTACCGAACGATCGTGTTCGTCCGTGACTATCGACACATAAGTAGGGGCGGCTCAAGTTTCGCGCTCAGTAATTATTCTCTGACTCGAATATATATTAAATATACAATATATGAGGGTATTCCATACGGTTTCAAACTGTCAAAAACCCGACCCTCTCCAAAAAAGTTGTAATTTCACCACAATTCATCATTATTTGCAAGAGGTTTTTGTATTTCTTTTTTTAGAATTTTTGGATCGTATTGTTTTTAAGATATCGAAAAATTGAACTTTTTTTAAAAACCTCTATATCTTAAAAACTATCAGCCGTACAAAAAAACGTTTAAGACACAAAAGTTGCGGTTTTAAGTGAACTTTTGAAAACTAAATTTTATTGGTTATTTTGAATGCAATAAACGTCCATATCTATGAAAAATAGACTAAAATATTTTTTTTCAGTCAATATGTCATGTTTGATTTTTCTTTAAAAAATCCAGAATATACTCTCAACTGTATAGAGTGATCTCATATTTTTGTTTGGATGGGTGAGATACCCGTTTGAAAGCTATGCTCCGTTTAAGATCGATTTTTCATTTAAAAAATACCTTTTGTTAATGAAAAATCCCCAATCCCGTTTTTTATTTGATTTTTTAATTTCCAGTATTGTGGATACTGTCACAATTTTTATAAAATCCAATGGAAAGTGATAAATATCTCTCTTTTTTATGAAAAATCGATCTTGATATTCTGGAATTTTTAAAGAAAAATCAAACATGACATATTGGCTGAAAAACAATATTGTCGTTTATTTTTCATAGCCGTTTATTGCATTCAAAAAAATGGCCGTTTATTGCATTCAAAATAATCAACAAAATTTAGTTTTCAAAAGTTCACTTAAAACTGTAACTTTTATGTCTTAAGAGTTTTTTGTACGGCTGATAGTTTTTAAGATATGGAGGTTTTTTAAAAAAAGTTCCATTTTTCGATATCTCAAAAAAATACGACCCAAATATTCTAAAAAAAATTACAAAAACCTCTTGCAAATAATCATGAATTGTGGTGAAATTACAACTTTTTGGAGAGGGTCGGGTTTTTGACCTTTTGAAACCGTATGGAATACCTCATATATTATATAATATTTTTTAATTTCCTGGCTTGAAGATGCAATATTAAAAATTTCTAAAATTTAATGTCCGACTTAATATTGCTGACTCGAATATGTAATATTGAATAGATAATATTTCTTAATTTTGGGACTCGAGTATATGATATTAAAAAATTCTAAAGTTTAAGGTCCAACTTAATAATTCTCGACCCGGCAAATCGCATGGAAGGTCACACGAAGCCGATGTAAAAAAAAATGCGAGAGTCAGCGTGGCGACTGGATTGTTTTGGACCTTCGGATTAGCGGAATATATAGTTGTCTTCGACTTTAGTCGCACCGACACGAGCAGAAGACGATGCTTTGGGAATTTCTCGCTAGATGTCGCCATCACGAACATTGGGCGAAAGAATAATGTATTTTTAGAATTTTCAGATACCATTGTCGCGGATTTAATTGGGAGTGCAATAAATCGATGGGAGATGCAATTAATGCACTGCTGTCGTGGCAATAGATCACTGAATGTCTCCCAGACGGTACACAATATTTTTACACTTAGCAAACTTTTTTGTCCATAAAGATTGACAATTATATTTTCGTAAATTTAGCATAAAATATTTATCTAATTAACAGATATTTTTGTAAAAAATAACAACTTTTTTTTGTATAATTAAAAAGAAAGTAATGCTTGTGTCTCGGCTCGAGAAAGCTCAGTACGTTGAACTGCAGCCGTTGCTGCGTTCGTAATTAATTAATGCGTGATTATTTTTTCTTTCATTTAAAAAAAATTTTTATCAATCCGAAGATTTGACTTTTATCGAGATCATATTAATTTACTGCAGTCGTAGCAATGGATCGCTGAATGTCTGCCACACGGTAAAACATATTTTTATGTCTAGCTAATTTTTTTCTCCATAATGATTCACAATTATATTTTCGTAAGTATTTAGCAAAAAATATTTTTTTCTTTGCCAGACATTTTTGTTAAAATGAACAATTTTTTTTAGGTATCATTAAAAAGAGAGTAATTATTGTAGACTTTTGTCTCGGCTCGAGAAAGTTGAGTTCGTAATTAATTAATGCGTGATTATTATTATTATTTGGCTTCCTCATAGAGGAAGCTTTGTTTTCGTAAAAAAAAATAAATTGGGATTTTAATGTCAGAATACTTAAAATAGTCTAAAACGTCGAGAAATATGATTTTTAGCTGGCATCTGGATGTATGTGTGTGTGTGTGTATGTGACAGAGTTGCATCGTTTAAAATTACTATAACTCAGAAATGGCTTGAGACAGCGAGTTGAAATTTGGTACACTAGTAGAGCGATCACGTCGCTTCGTTCAGTGCCATTTTCGTGAGCATTGAGGCCCAACTGGAAATTTTATGCGTTTTTCATTTTTTTTGAAATTCTCTGTGGTAGCTCTAACTTGCGTAAATTTGGAGCAATCGTCCTAAAACTGCACATAAACATGCTATTTTGATCAAAGAGCTTTGGTATTGAATTTGGTAAAAATCCATCGAAGTGGTAAGATTATATGGGATTTTGAGTTTTTTGTGTTTTTTGAAAAATGACTAAAAATGGTCTAATTTGAGTAAACTTTGAGGTATTGACCTTAAATTTGAAACGGAAATGGACTAATATTTAAAAAAATATTTTATCGATTTCATGTTTGCAATCTCGACGTCTAAAACATTTTTAGACGCCCCACTGTGCTTGGGTCAGAAACGCTCTCATTCAGAAACGTCTTCGCAGCTGCGCAGGTGTGCCCGTGGCGCCTCCTTATTAACATCTCCCGCAAAGTCAGTCACGCAACCGACCTGCTTGCAGAACCTGCAGGTGTCATTGGCATTACTGGCCAGTTTACACGAGGAACCGCACGAATCCTCGCGTACGTTCGCCGCTAGCAGAGACTCGAGTGTACGAAAATGCTATGGGCGAGGGAAGGCGCGATCGTAATTCGGATCGGTAAGATTTGTATATTCTATTTTTTTTCTTCGTCGCGACATTAAAATCGTCACGACGCGATAAAACTCAATGTTACAAGAAAAAAAAGGATTCCGTAAATAAATGAATAGTGAATTTGTGAAATTTAAGTTTTTGTATAATAAATCCGACGTATATTTAAAAGTTCACGTTTTTTAATTTAAAAAATAAAAATTTTACATAACAGGCCAGAAAATAGTTGTGTAAACGGATAAATCGTGAATGTGTGAAATTTTAGTTTCTGTATAACAAAATTCGCCATTTATTTAAAGCTTCACGTTTTTTATTCTTTAAAGATTACATTTTTACATTACAAGGCAAAAAATAGTTTTGTACATAAATAAATTGTGAAATTGTGAAATTTTAGTTTGTGTGCAATAAATCTGCTGGTTATTTAAAGCTTCACGTTTTTTATTCTTTAAAGATTACATTTTTACATTACAAGGCAAAAAATAGTTTTGTACATAAATAAATGGTGAGATTGTGAAATTTAAGTTTTTGTGCAATAAATCTGCCGGTTATTTAAAGCTTCGCGTTTTTAAATAAAAAATTACATTTTTATGAAATTAAAGATGCCGGTGGTTCGAAATCGGGGCCGTTCACGTGTTAAAGAATGCTTTGCCACCGAGTTACATCAGTCGTAGATTCCAAAGTGTCTGATCTACCGTGGATGTGAATCGGATTGTGCGTGCTGCCGACACGAGTTTAAAGAAAATTTACGGGTCACATTATTCTTAATTAATTAATGCGTCCTAATCGTCCAACCCTTGGGTTTCTTAAAGCTGACCCCGATTTAGACTTACAGGGTGACGCGATGAAAGATACGTACGTGACCCACTTAAGGTCTAAGGGGCACGGTCAGTTCTACATAATCGTTGCCGGCCAAACATCGCAGAAGAAACGAATAATCTCATAAAGATTAAAAAGATTAAAGAGAAAAAACAAAGTCTTACAAAAACGTGGATAATTTTTAATAACTTTTTATTCAATGCTTACGATTTTCTACTTTCGTTCAGTTATAGTCTAACTTTTCCTCGATACTTGTAATACGCATATAAGTAATTATGGAAAAGAGTTATTTAAAAATAAGAAAATATACGCGTGCGCATGCGCGTCTCTAATTAAAAGGCTGATGCATTAAAGGTACAAATATAAAAATACCTCAGACGGGACTCTGCAGATAAAGAAATACTGACCTCAGTTAGGCAACGCATAAGCCATGTGTGAAACAATCTTTTCACAACATTTGCTTAGTCGGTGGCTGTTTAGGTGTCGTGGTCGACGCGAAACCGCGTGGGTAAGGGAAAATTGGGTCAGGAGGTCGAACTTATAATCGTATACACAAGTAATTAAGGACAAGAGATTTTTTAACAGAAGAAAATATATGCGTGTGCATGCGCGTACCAATGATTTAAAGGTATAAATATAAAAACTGAAAGCATTGAAGGTATAAATATAAAAATTGAAAGCATTGAAGATACAAATATAAAAACTGAAAGCATTGAAGGTACAAATATAAAAATTGAAAGCATTGAAGCTATAAATATAAAAATTGAAAGCATTGAAGGTACAAATATAAAAATTGAAAGCATTGAAGGTATAAATATAAAAATTGCAAGCATTGAAGGTATAAATATAAAAACTGAAAGCATTGAAGGTATAAATATAAAAACTGAAAGCATTGAAAGTACAAATATAAAAATTGAAAGCATTGTAGGTATAAACATAAAAATTGAAAGCATTGAAGGTATAAATATAAAAACTGAAAGCATTGAAGGTATAAACATAAAAATTGAAAGCATTGAAGGTACAAATATAAAAACTGAAAGCATTGAAAGTACAAATATAAAAATTGAAAGCATTGAAGGTATAAATATAAAAATTGAAAGCATTGAAGGTACAAATATAAAAACTGAAAGCATTGAAGGTACAAATATAAAAAATGAAAGCATTGAAGGTATAAATATAAAAATTGAAAGCATTGACGGTATAAATATAAAAATACCTCAGATGAGACCAACAAGATGAAGAAATATTGACCGCCGTTAGATAAAGCATAACAATCCTTTCCCGACATTTGCTCGGCTCTCTTCGGTAGCCGTTCAGCTGTCGAGGTTGATGCGAAACCGCGTGGACGACAGGGGAAAATTGGGTCAGGGGGTCGATCCGGAACCTTCACTAACTAAAAAACGACCGGCCGCCTTTCATGACGAAAGGCGATTATGTTATTTGGGTAGCGCCGTTCCAACCCCGGAAAGGGTGGAATTATGATGAAGTTAGATGGATACAGCTGGCGGTTCGGAGACATCTCGATGTCCTCGTGCTTCTTCTTCATCTTATTATAAATTTGATCGAACCACGTCCACCCCCTTCCCTTAAACGACGGGGGGTGCTTAAGGAGGTTGGATCGCTTCACACTATAATGTAAAAAAACATTGTAAATTTAATGTACCGGACTCGAAAATTTTGTGCAAAGACTGGTAAATTAAACTTAATGTACAATTGTGATGAAAAATTAATATACTTTCTCATTGAAGTTAAAGTAAATTATGAAAATTTGAAGTACTGGCATAGTAAAATTAAAGTAATGCGAATGTTTTTAATAAAGAGAGCATTAATTTTTCATCACGTTTGTACTTAAAATTTAATATGGACTGGAAGTTTTTGCATAAAGACTTCCGGTCCGTTGCATTAAATTTCAGAGAATTTAATCAATGGAGTGCTATATTTTTTAAGTTGTTTACACAAACTTTTACGCATATGTTGATTATAGTAGTGGATGGTTATTTGTACTACAGTAGATATTCTTAACATTTCAAGAATATTTTAACAGATATTCTTAACATTTTAAGACTATCGTAACAGATATTCTTAACGTCAAATTTCATCTTTGGCAAGTCTCTCTCAACGCCCTGCAAAGAAAAAAAAAATAGTTCACTCGCAGAATTTTATTTCTCAACCGAACTTTCCCTCGACAAGCAAAACAGTCGTTCTAACTCCATGAAATTTAGTGTCGTGCAGATATCTTCAGGTGCCTGAAGCGCTCCAGTCTCCTTAAGGGGAAGTGGAACATCGCGGCCGGCAATGAGAACTGTAATGAACGTTTCTCAAGGCTGCTAATTTTTTTGCGGAAAAAGCAAATGCGAGCCACATGCGCACGGTAATTTCGCATGCGGTCCGAATTCATTCGTTTCTGTAAAAAAAATAGCATCATTGAATAAAATTAATTTGGAAAATTGCAACAATCGCTCGCGCACGCACAGCTGTTTGACTTCCCCTTAATCCGGAGGAAACATTCGGACGCTCCGGGAAGATCCGCGAGTCAATTGGGGGTTTTCAGGAATTCCCAAAAAGCCGGTACGGCGAGACGATCCGACTCGATTCAATCTGAGGTTCGTGCGCACAGGCAGTTATGCGAAACGATTTTGCTCTTGCCACTCTGGCGGGCCGTTCGTATACAACTTCCAGATCGATGCGTCTCGTCTGGATGTCCCTCACTGTAACGGCGCGTAGTACGTACCACCCTCTTCCTATTTCTGGGCTGCACGCCCTCTTGAACTCTGCTACCCGGCTTCTCCTCTATCATCCCTACCTTTTACCGTTCTGCTCCTGTTTTGCCATCGCCCCGCTTCGGGTTGCCGCTCGGAGTTCGGTTGGAAAAAATATTTCAGTTCGCCCCCAGCACCTGAACGGTCTGTCGAGATTTTCGGATCCAAGGGTTGGGAAGTTTTCTTTCCTCCAGTAAAATCTTTTTATCTGCTTGAAAAAAAAAAATCATTTAATCGCTCTATCAACGCCGGTATTTATTTAATGGCTGTGATTCGTTGTGGGTGATAGAGATTTTATACAAATTGGAACTGGCTGCAATTTTCGAGCGAGTTGAGAATCTTTTACAATCAGAAGTCGAAGTAAGGAGTATTTAGTAGTCAAATAACAGCGCTGCGGTCCAATTTTTAGGGCTACTAAAGTTTTTTTTTTATTTATTCTTTAAATATAAAACGTGTGTCATTGTTCAGATGATGTAGTAAACGTAATACTTAAAAATTGTATTCTCGTTCTGAAAATATATTTGTAAAAAAAAAAAAAAAAATCGAAACGAAATCCAATCAAACCAGCCAAGTAGTAGTACATACAAAAAAACTCTTCAAAAAATATGTTTAGCAAAACAATCTAAAAAAAAAAATACAAGATGCAAA
>JAPYZC010005793.1:0-10954 GCA_030522665.1 Ichneumoninae sp. A BG-2022a | reverse complement strand
AATAAATAAAAAAAATAAAAAATAGAAACCGCTCAGATATAACATTGCGGCCTCAGCGATGCACCAAAAGATAAACAAGGTAAATGTGTCGAACGAGTGGTACCTACGAGTGGAACACGTACTCGTAAGCTCGGCGCTTACCGCCTCGGGTCGTACATCACCCGGGTGCATTCTTCACCGGCGGCCGGGGGGGGGGGGGGGGGAGGATTGAGACAGGTATAGAGGAGCTGACTAGTGTAACGCTTCAGAGAGCAGAGTTGCAGTTGTTGCACGCGACTGACACTGCAAACTCTCCACACTTTCCCCGAGCCCGGGCCGACTCTCTAGACTTTGCCGCATTATGTGCACGTACACAAGGCCTACAAATAGCTCGGGGACGGCTCACCGTTGTTCGTTGTCAGCGGGGCAAGAGAGAGTGACGTTCTGGCATTCTGTCGACCTTCCGATATCCACGGTATTATAGGGCAAGTCCAGTTGCCATTGAAAAAGTAAATACCGTTCTCAGCCGCGCCGTCTGACCGCAGTCGGCGTATTCTACTTAAATCCCGATCGAGTGAGCTCTCGTGCGGAAACACCTCGGGCCGCGCCAGCGGCGCTGAGTTTGATAAAAAAAAAAAAAAAAAAAAAAAAAAAGAAACGAAACGTCGATAATTCGAGTCAGGGATGATGAAAGGAAGAACGGAAGGACCGTTGAGAGATGCAAATAACGAATGGGGTGGGGAAAAAAAAGAGAGCCGGTAAGGCGGAGGAAGTCGCCGGGAGCGACGAATGCATAATTGGAAAGCCGCCAATTTTCTCATCCGCGAGGCTTCTGCTTCTCCGCACCGTTTCTCGCTTGTGCAGCTCCGCTGTATTGCGGATCCCACCTATGTCGCGGAACAAACGAGGCGCGCGGAGAGACGCACGAGGTGCCGTCACAAATCTGCTTTTTTGTTTTGCAATTTTCTTCTCACACTCTTTTTTTATTAAACTTTATTTCAGTCAGGGCAATATTCGGGCTGACCATCCGTATTCTCGGGTGAAAGGGACCAGAAATGTCTTGGTTTTTTCATTTCTCCGCGATTTATAGAATTTTTTTCATTGGATTTTTTCTTTTTCCTCCGAATATGTTTTCGTGCGAAAAAATAAAATTGAAGAACTTTTGTCTGCAATTTCAAAATGGTGTAAAACTTGGTGAAATCGTCTGCTTATCGTGTGGCAGCTTTCGCACTACATCTGACATTATTATCTCTTCGACAATTCACTCCTTCGATTGGTGAGATTAAATTGCATTAAATTGGGAGGGGAAAATTGCAAAACATATCTGCTTTTTGTTTTGTAATTTTCTTCTCACACTTTTTTTACTTCAACTTTATTTCAGCCAGCACAATATTCGGGCTGACCATCCGTATTGTCGGGTGAAAGGGACGTGAAATTTAGGTGCGAAATGTCTTCGTTTTTTCATTTCTCCGCGATTTATAGAATTTTTTTCATTACATTTTTTCTTTTTTCTCTGAATATGTTTTCGTGCGAGAAAATAAAATTCAAGAACTTTTGTCTGAAACCTCAAAACAATGCAAAACTTGGCGAAATCTTCTGCTTATCGTGTCGCAGCTTTCGCGCTCCATCTGAGATTATTATCGCTTCGACTATTCACTCCTTCGATCGGAGAAATTAAATTGCATTAAATTGGGAGCGGAAAATTGCGAAACAAATCGGCTTTTTGTTTTGCAATTTTCTTATCACACTCTTTTTTTCTTCAACTTTATTTCAGTCTGGGCAATATTCGTGCTAACCATCCGTATTCTCGGGTGAAAGGGACGTGAAATTAAGGTGCGCAATCTCTTGGTTTTTTCATTTCTCCCCTATTTACAAAATTTTTTCCATTGCCTTTTTCTTTTTCCTCTGAAATATGTTTTCGCGCAAAAAAAATAATATTCAAAAATTTTTGTCTGAAACCTCAAAACAGTGTAAAACTTGGTGAAATCGTCTGCTTATCGTGTCGCAGCTTTCGCGCTCCATCTGAGATTATTATCTCTTCGCCGATTCACTCCTTCGATCGGTGAGATTAAATTAGGAGCGATTGAGTTCGACGAACCGTCTCAAACCCGCTCTATTCCTATTCGCCGAGTTTATTTGCCTTTCACGTACAATCACACCCACAAGCATTCCTCTCCACACGTTTCTCCTCTGTACGTCCAGTGGAAACGACGAGGCGTGCGTTGGCGCGTTCGTTAGTCTGGCTCCGATGCCGCAGCGGATCCCGAGGTCAAACCTCGCCTATTGAGATACCTTTTCGCCATTAGCTCTTCATTTTATATCACCCCCCCCCCCCCCCCCCCGTCACCGGCGTATTCTCTCGCCCCGGAGAGCGCCGGGTACCGACCATAAAAAAAAAGAATTGCGATAGATTTACGAGGGGACCCTAGCTCGTATAAAATTGAACCGCTGCTTCCCGCACGAATCGTTGCGACGCTATGCGCTTTCGGCCCTTCTCGCGTCGCACCGTTTCATTTCACACGTGCACGAGTCGTTCCTTCCAGTTCTGGAATCACCTCTGCCCTTCCAATTTTATTGCTCACGTGCTACCAACCTTTCACCAATGTTATTCCGCGCCTGTCGCCTAACACTGTTTTTCCTACATTTTACACGCTATCCTTACCGATCTCAAAGCGATGGATAAATTTATCTGTGCAAGTCCTCAACGGGGACGATCAGGTACTATTTTTATAAATTTTGTATACAGCCAGGAAAAAAAAATTATTTGGCGGCCACCTTTTATTAAGATTAAGTAAAATATTTAAATAAAATAAATATTTTACTTAATCTTAATAAACGGTGGCCGTCAAATAATTTTTTTTTTTTGTGTAGGTAAAAGAAATAATAATAATAATAATAGAAATTAGAATTTTGCTTCCTCATAGAGAAAGTCGTTTTCGTAATTTTTCTTGCGACTGTTATGCGCTTTCGGCCCTTCTCGTGTCGCACAGTTTCATTTCACACGTGCACGAGTCGTTCCTTCCAGTTCTGGAATCACCTCTGTCCTTTCAATTTTATTACTCACGTGCTACCAACCTTTCACCAATGTTATTCTGCGCCTGTCGCCTAACACTGTTTTTCCTACATTTTACACGCTATCCTTATCGATCTCAAAGCGATGGACAAATTTATCTTTGCAAGTCCTTAACGGGGACGATCAGGTATTATTTTTATACATTTTGTATACAGCCGTTTATTAACCGTTTATTAAGATTGAGTAAAATATTTATTTGATTTAAATAAATATTTATTTAAATCAAATAAATATTTTACTCAATCTTAATAAACGGTGGCCGTCAAATAAATTTTTTTCCTGGGTGTAGGTAAAAGAAATAATAATAATAATAATAATAATAGAAATTATTATTATACAATTATAATTTTGCTTCCTCATAGAGAAAGTTTTTTTCGTAATTTCTCTTGCGACTGTTATGCCCTTTCGGCCCTTCTCACGTCGCACCGTTTCATTTCACACGTGCAGGAGTCGTTCCTTCAAGTCCTGGAATTCCCTCTGCCCTTTCAATTTTATTGCTCACGTGCTACCATCCTCTCTCCAATGTTATCCCTGAATATCGCCTAACACCGTTTTTCCTACATTTTACACTGCATCCTTACCGATGCCAAAGCGACGGATAAATTAATCTTTGCAAAACCTTAACGAGGACGTTTCGATACGTTCATTAATTTCTTATCAATTAAACGAAAATTGTATATTTTTTTCATAACTTCCCAATGTCACCGTTCTTCAATTTGTTTCTGGAGCCTCTACCTCGTTTCCATTCATTAACGTAATTTTCCGGCGGCTGTCGGGCCATCGAGGCGCAAAGTGTTGTCGCCGTTAACGAGTCACGTGCTAGAGGACAGCGGGGCAAAATGGGACAGTGAGGTCAAAACTCAATTTTCCAATAATTTTTCGATACCCCATTTTATCCCAACGAATTCATTTGACTTTTCAATCCCGTTTTGCCCCACGGACCACCATCGCCACCACCCAAAAGTTATCGGAAAATTGCGTTTCGTCTCATTATCCCGTTTTGCCCCTCTGTGCCATTTTGCCCCGCTCTCCCCCATAGCTACCTCCGGATAATTCGCCCTTTTTTATTGCTTCCAATCCACACAGTAGGTACAGAAGGGGGGGAAGGGTTTCGTTAACGAGTCACGTGCTAGGGGACAGCGGGGCAAAATGGGACAGTGAGGGCAAAACTCAATTTTCCAATAATTTTTCGATACCCCATTTTGTCCCAACGAATTCATCCCGGTTTTCAAACCATTTTGCCCCACAGCTATCCAAAAGTTATTGGAAAATTGCGTTTCATCTCATTATCCCGTTTTGCCCCTCTGTGCCATTTTGCCCCGCTCTCAGAATTTTTTTATTGCGTCCCATCCACACAGTAGGTACAGAAGCAGGGAGGGGGGGGGAAGGATTTCCGTTTCGCCGCGTCCTTAACGAGAATCTCCACCCATCGACCTCCGCCGTAGAGTAATTTATGGCAGGATTACGGAAAGCTGTAAAATATCCACACTGGGCGTGTCGCATTTTCGACGCACACCCTTAACAGTTAAGCGGGGAAAAGCGACTTTGCCTCCGGTGCTCGAGACCCCCTTCTTCTTCCGGTTTACCCGAACTGCAAAGCTCGCCTCGGGCAAAATCCCTCACGGCAATTATCGATTCCTTTCCACTCCGAAGACTTAAACCTGTTGCTGTGTGTACCATCGGCGTAACGCTAAGGAGACAAATCTCCCTCGACGTAATCCCCGTCTGTCAACGTAGCGAAGCCCGCTTCCCGACTTTGTTCGAGCTCTCCTCGGCGAATACCACCGACAGAGCGTTATTAAATTTACGCGAGGCCGTTGAAGTATACGGGGAAAAAACTGTTAAGGTAAGCGTACCAATGACCGGACACGTCCCAGTGGCCGAACGAGGCGTGAGTGCAAGAGAGATGGAAATAAGATTTTTCATGCATGTCCGGGGACTGGGACGGGGACGCTTAAGTGTCCAGGCACTGGGACCCTTAAGTGTCCAGGCACTGGGACCCTTAAGTGTCCGACCATTGGTACGTTTACCTTACCTGGGAGAACCGACAGTTGCTCGGAACCCTATCGGCTCTGTCGACCAATGATTGTTACGATCCTCGATCGAAATCGCGTCACATCGGCTCGCACGGAATGAAGATGGTGAAAGTCACTATTAACATTCTACCGCGCAAATTGTCCTTCTTTCGGTTGGTTCCCTCGTATTCTTAGATTGGGTAATCGTTACGGTACAGAAGTACCTCTGTTCCGTGGTTTCCTATCTCGAAATTTTCCCTCCTGGCTAGTTGTCTTGCTCATCCGCGTTATTGCGTTCGTCCCAATCCCTCCCAAGACCTCGCGGCGATTTCTCTAGGGTTATCGATCTTTTTGTTATTTTTATTTTTCCCGTTCCACATTCCGTCAGTACGATTTCCAGCTCCACTGTACAACCTTGTCGATGGGTATTTATATGTAAAATAAATAAATAAATAAACACCATCAACAATGCCCCCACTTTTACCGAGGAATATTCTTTCCGCGAAAAACGTTCATCATCTTCACTCCATGCGAGCTGACGTGACGCGATTTCGATCGAGAAACGTAAATCTCTGATAAAAAAAACATTGCCATTGCTTGCGAACAATCGTGACCGAGCGACATTAGAAAAGTGCAGTTTGCACGACGATAAGAATCGTCGACTCGAATGGAGGTCGGAGCTGGATAAACGGTAAACATAATTTGCCTTGATTTATCGGTTCGATTGGGTCTTTGAAACTATTTATAGAATCACTTTAAACCCGTCTCTGTCCGTTGGCTCCGTAACAATCTGCTATGTACTTTTCCAATTCGCTGCCCCCCCCCCCCTCCTCCCTGCCTTTTCGTCGGCTCCCGACGGTAATGCAAGTTGCTAATGCACACGACGAGATAGGACTATCGCGTTTTCCCGTCCCCATTTTGGGCTCCTCCCGTAATCCGACAAGCCGAATTGATCCCCGGATCGGCAACGGCGTTTGCAACGAAACTTCTACTGACGTTGTTGCGGTACGTTGCTATACCGAGCCGAACGAAAGGCTTTTAAGGTAGCTTTTTGCGTCATGTCTGATGCAGCCTAAGTTTGACGGAGGGATAAGAGAGAATCACATATACTTACCGATCGGATAAAAATCTGGAAAACAGTCAAGCATATGAAAGGTGCTGAGAAGATTGTTTGTGCATACTAATAATAATTAAGAAATGTTATCAACAAATTACTGAAATAAAAAATTATGCAACAAATTACCGGCAACCTAATTCCTTTTTCTCATGAAAATGATTTGTTACTTTTTTTTTAATACGTATGAATTTTTTCAGAATGTTATGTAATGTTTGAAAATTGGGTTTTCTTTATGTTTAATTTATTTAAAATTAAAATTGGCTTAAAACCGCAATTTTCAAACATTACATAAAATTCTGAAAAAGTTCATGCGTATTCAGAAAAATTGACAAAAAAGAATTAGGTTGCCGGTTAATTTGTTGCACAATTTAAATTTTTCAGTAATTCGTTGATAACATTGTGGAATCATTATTGTGCAAAATTAATATTTTCGCCACCTTTAATATACTTGATTTTTTCAGATTTTTATACTATACAAAGGTGTTTGCCCTTTCATATCTCGGAAACTTATGCGAAGCGAACACTCTTCGCGAGAACTTCCTGAAGCGAAAGCTTTTCCAGGCCTTGGCAACGTGTGTACCTTGCCTTATCCGCCTTGAATTGCCTTGCCTCGCGCAAGTACACGCTCGTAGAGCTATTGAAAGCATCTATCGCGGGTATTTATAGTCATCGATAATGGTGGCTCGAAGCGTCATATCGGTGTCGCTCGGCTTTTCTTCGTCCTTTCTTCGCGACACAGCAAAGTGCCATTCGGAGCGAGAATGTTTTGCCGGGACTTTCAGCGAGTCGGGCGGGTTTTTCAGGAAATGTCGCGGAAGGCGAAGGCCAAGTGCGCCCCTCGTTGCTGGCCCGGGGCGACGACTCTGCCGCTAATTGCCAACTAATTCGGATTCAGCTTTAATTCCGGGAGAAGGAGTCGCGCGTCGTCGGCTCCGTACCTTGCAAATTTCGTCCGTCCGAATGGCAACAACTTTGCCGCCGTGAATCGTCGGGCTTCGGGGCTCTCGCGACGTTACACGACGTTGTCGCATCGAGAACTTGAATTTAAACCGCTCGTCGGGCTCTCAAGCGCCCGGAGCTTCGCCGAGCTCGGAGATCAAAGGGACGGGAGGTCCTTCGGTAGCGACGAACCCGCGGTTCGGTACGATGCACTCCGCGCACCCGGCGAGTCCACACGAGATCCCCGTCAAAGTGGATGCCTCGAGTGGTTGCTTTTGAATACAGGTGCTGAGTGCAATGGGGCTCGACCAATAAGAGATGGTAATTGAATTAGTCATGAGATATCAAAACTAATGAATTTTTTTTTTTTTTATCCAAACTGATTTTTACAATTTTCGAGTCGTTTGCTTGTCATTTTGTTTTTAAGTCGGAAAGCTCTCTTTACGAGAATAATATAACGGATTAAATGTTTTCCTGTTACGGAATAAATTTTTTCCTTGCATTTTGTTATCGAGTAGATTTACGATGTTAGAAAGCTTTTCTCGGTGTTACTTTATATTATTTGTGATCTTAATAATAGACAAAACATTTGTGGGGCCGTTTCGGTCAGTTATGGGAATTTTACATCGAATCAAATTAATATAATATTTTTCTGCTTCGTGATATTGTGTTATGGCTGCAATGAGGTTTGACCAGTAACAGCTGGCAATTGAATTAGTCATGAGATATCAAACATACTTAATTTTTTTTTTCCAAACTGCTGATTACAATTTTCGAGTCTCTTGCGTGTCATTTTGTTTTTAAGTTGCGAAACTCCCTTTACGAGAATAACATAACGTAACAAATGTTTCCCTTCTATGTTCTCATTAAGTAGATATTCGATGCTCGAACGGATTTTTCGGTGTTAACAATTGACAAAACATTTATGGAGCTGATTGCCTCAACTACATAAATTTCGCGTCGAATCAAATACCTCATTTTTCACCATCGTAATGGTGTGTCATCGGCACGAGCGACTTCATTCGCGATCCCACGTGCCTCCATTATGCAATGCCGCGTGATCCTTCGATTTCCGGGTATCCGAATTCGTGCAAACTCTGCATTTGACATTTTACGAGGGTGGATTTCTCCGAACGGTAGTCACGTAACAAAAGCTCGAATTCGTTCGAAATCCATCCGTATCGATTGTTCGTGCGTTACATGATACCTTGTCATTTTCACCGGACGTCCGCGTAACGAAAACCTTCCATTCGTCTCATTAAACAAACGATAATGATTTTTCATTTTTATTTTATAGAAGCCATCGAGCGAACCTGGCGCTTCTGCACTCTGCGCCGTCGCTTCGTTGTTCGCGGTCTATTCCATTGCATCTTCGCTCGCTCCGCACAGACTTCGCAACCTCGTTCATTAATGTACTCGACTGAGAGAGAAGCCCTAGCACGAGGGGAAACGCAACACCGTCGAAGGTTTCAGCCACTACGGTAGCGTCGAGAGAGACGTGCAGACTCCTCGTCAACGTCGTTCGCGCGAACCGATAGACTAATAAACATAGTCTATCGGAAGTACGATGCAATTTGACTCCACTCCATCGTAATCGCGGCCCGTGCAGATGCAATACACGGCATTACATAGTCAAACAACCGATAGCCGACTAATGCATGTGGCAATTCACACTTGTGTATTGTTCGCGAGATATACCCGAGTGGACATTTTCGAGCGTTACATCGGGTCCTGATAAGGCCTTACAGTGTTAAAAAAAATTGTAAATTTAATGTACCGATATTGGAAGCTTTTATGCATAAACCAGTATATTAAATTTAATATTAAATTTTATAGGAATATTAAATTTTTATATTAAATTTATATTAAATTTAATATTATGTAAAATTACAGTAGTTTTAAAGTAATTTTTAAATACATTTAGTACTATTAAAGTACTTTTATTGAAAATACCACTTTTTGATTATTTTTTATTTACCGTACATTCATTTTACACAACATTTGTATATTAAATTTAATACACTAGGTTATGCATAAAAGTTTCCAATACAAGTACATTAATGTCGATGCAGACATTTTTTACAGTGTATCAGGCCCTGGCCAGGCCTTATCAGGGCCCGATGTAACGCTCGAAAATTTCTACTCGGTACAAAATTCTTCCGGTCAAAAAATGCGATCAAGCACACAACTATAGTCGTGTGCTTGATCGCATTTTTTTTACCGGAAGTGATGTCACACACTGGGAAAAAATATTGGTTGGATTAAACAAAAGTTGCGGTGAGATACGTTCAAAGCTGTTATTTGTTTGGTACAAATAAAATATTGTTTTGTTAAACGATTATTTCCATCAAATTGTTCAAAATTTGTCAATTGAAAGAACATTTTTGTTGTAGCAACAAAATACACCTGTGAAAGTATGTCATCGCGCATTTGCTTAATCCAAGAATTTATTTTTCTCAGTGTACAGAAAATTCGTCACTTACGCTAAAAAGAAGAAACTTGGATTTTAAAAGAGGAAATTACATATTTCCGATGTGACGTTACTTCCGACCGAAAAATTAGTTTCTCAAACCGGAAGTGACGTATTTCCGGTATGAAGTCACTTCCTGCCGAAAAATGAGTTTTCCAAACCGGAAGTGATGCATTTCCCGTGTGTCGTCACTTCCGGTTGAAAATTGGGATTTGGAAACCGGAAGTGATCTCACAAAGAAATTTCTCCAATTTTTGCAAAAATTGGTCAAATTGTTTGGCCAAAAATTGGTCAAACAAGTAACTCCGCTGTTTACCGTAAACAATAAAGTCTGTAAATTTCTTGGAGCGCACCAACATTGACGCTATCTCACGCGATAAAACTCTCGGCAAAATAGCACTAAAAACCAGGTCACGCCAGAACGTGCTCTCCTCTTCGGTAACTGTATTTATCGCATGAAACCGCGCATATCTAGATGAACCTGCCCACGAGCTTCCACAATGTAGCAAACATTCTACTTACACTCGGAATACGTATTTTAATTCGCGGCTTTCGTAAAATCGGTTTGTTGCACTTTATCGCCGATTAAATTATTACGACAGGATTTTTCGGAGCGGAGGAGGAGCCGCGGAGATTTATCTCGGTCTGTCGGGCACGCCCAATAGACATCGGTGAATTAAACCGGAGTGGATTAATGTACATACGATTTATTCGGAGGGTTTGTGAGACGCGCCTGAGGGAATGAGATACCTCGCTATCAACTCTACAAGAGCCAATTACTTCCCCCATCCACCCCCCCCACCCCCACCCGCCCTATGTGGATTATCCTTTACTGTTTACTCTCTCGAGGCAAACGAGCGATTCCGGACCGGTTGTGTGTTATTAGCTAAGGTGCAGTTGCACAAAAGCACCGATACGGTTATCGCGGTGATAGGAAATTCTAGGTCAACCGTGTGTTGGTTCAGGATCCCGAAGTCAGTTTCCACATGTAGCCCCGCAGCGGGATATCCCCCAGCTGAGTTTGCGCGAATCCTCGCACTTCCGGTCGCCGATATCTCGGATCTGAGACAATCTTATGCGATACCGGGTTTACGAGCCACGGCTACGAGTGCATTCATGAGAAACGTCATAAAGGATGAGGATATACGAGTTTGAGGATGTTCGTGCGGAGATCCGCGGAGAGATTGTTTCGTCGAGCTGACGGGGGGATCGGAAGTGGGGAGGCAGTAGGAAATCCAGAACTCACGCTACACACATCGAATGTAGTTCAAAAAAATAAGGGTTATGTTTTTTTATAATATATAATATATAATATATAATATATAATATATAATATATAATATATAATATATAATATATAA
>JAPYZC010005792.1:0-10721 GCA_030522665.1 Ichneumoninae sp. A BG-2022a | reverse complement strand
AACTTTTTTTAAATGAAAATGATTCGTTCACTTTTCGGAATACGTATGAATTTTTTCAGATTTTTATCTTTATTTTGACTTTTGCACATTTTTCCATGTTAAAAACAAGAAAAATGAAAATAAAGATAAAAATCTGAAAAAATTCATACGTATTCCGAAAAATGAACGAATCATTTTTATAAAAAAAAAAAGTTGAGTTACCACGTATTTTGATGACCAATTTTTTTTCGACAATATGTTAATAACATTTTGAAATTATTATTATGCAAAATGAATCTTTTCAGTGCGTATAATAAGTATGAATTTTTTCAGATTTTTATGACATTGCGAAGTGTTTGCAATTCTTGCCGGAATTTCTCGAATTTAGGCAAAATGAACACCACTCGCTCCAACCTCCTTAAAATCCTATTGGCGATGCCAGATACGACCTCGCGACCAATTACGACGATATAGGATAATGGATACCTGGTTCCTCCTGGCACAGATTTTCCCCTATTAGTCTAAACACACTGGCCGTTTCCTTGCCGTACTCCAAGTCGCTGTACACGTCGCACAACAGGCGAAAGCTCTGTCTTATAGCTACGAGCCTTCTGCAATTTTTATTCCAATTGTGTACGCACGAAATTTTTCGAAATAATCGACGACGTTTATTTACTCACGAACTACCCACGTTCTCACGATATTCGGGAGCTCCAGATCCAGCGAGCGTCGGCTCTGCTGATAATCGATCATTATAGACTCGTACTGTCTGTGCAACTTTTCCATCTGCGAAACCGTCAGCTTGGAATTGTCTAGCAAATTTTTGAAATTTTTCGCTGCTAGGGAAAAATCGTCTCTTCTAACGCGATGCTCGTCGATTATCGCTTGCAGACGCTCGGTCGCCGTTACATTTTTCGAACAGATTTCCATCACGGAGTTCAGACGATGCAGCCTGTTTTCCTTCAGAATCTCAGCCTATCGGGACGTTTATGGATTTCATATATATATTTTTATTAATACTCGTTTTCAACTCTTGTTAACCCTTTGAAGCACGGTGTATAAGAGATGCACCTCTTTTAACTCCAAAAAAATGCACTAATAACCAACTGATGTATTTAAAACTTCATAATTGTAAAACAAAAAATGTATGCTTCAAAGGGTAAAGGTACCTATAAATACCTGGCGGACACCGCTGGTTAAATCGGCGGTCAATGTACTACAGAAATTGGCCGAGGTGGGATACGGAATAACGAGCTGATGCGAAAAATCTATAACTCTGTACGCCGATAGATTGGACAGTTGCAGAGACTGCACGTGCTGAATGAGAGCCTCGAGAGTATTCGTCGCTATATCCAAATGCTGTATCAGCGCCGACTGCCTGTCGCCCGCCAGAGCTTCCTCCACCTGCGTACCGATCAACTGCAGCTCCAGCGATTCCCGTATCCTCCGAGTCTTACTTCGCGTCTCGTTCGACCTCTGTATTAACACGGTTCAGTATTATCATTATTTTTTCTAAAAAAAAAGTTTCACACTCGATTATTATTTTTTTTCATGGAAAGCGTCAAGCGCAGAGTTAACTGCGAATGTGTGCTACATCAATGGTATAGTAAATCCTTGCCTTCGTTTCGTAAGTTGCACGACTCTTCGAAGATTTTTTCCCGTTGGAATGTCCGCTGCACATGCAGCGGGTTTCGAATCGTTTCGTCGGATTTCGATGAACGGTCAGCAACGGCGACGAGGATCGTGATCGGCGAATTGACGAGGCTTCCTCCTCCGACGTGGGTGCGAAACAGCCGGGATAATGTCTTCGTAATATTGGTTCACTCCAGCGTGTGTAATATCTTCCCTCGGCCAAGGGCTTCGACATGTTCCTTTCGATCCTGCAATTATTCTCAATCGCCCCTTCGCCAAATAATAATAATCTATCGTTGATTCAGATCTTAATAAATTAAAAGATAAATATATACAACTTACTGAAAGTCCAGCAATCGTCTCATCCCGCATCGATATCTCGAATAAAATTCGCTCGTATTAACTGTGTACGATGTCGACTGGCGGATTACAAGAGACATCCAACATTTACAAACCTCTAACTATTTATTATTGTTATAATATATAGAAATTCAATTCGAGACAGGCAATCAAAATGACATACGCATTATCATAATTAATTAATATAATAATAAACTTAATAACGTTAATTCTTTTTTTTAATATTACGCTATGAAAGGTTATGAATATATGACTTATGGCTCCAGTAAAATTAAACAACATGACATAAAAATGACAAATGACATAACAATGAATTGATCCATTGACACACTACGGAGGTTCTTTCTAATTTCAAGTTTTTATCTTGCAATAACGTCGATGAAAAAGAAAATCTATTTCCGTATCATCGAAATTTTCTGATCTACCGACATTTTTTTTTTTTTTTTTTATTGACACACGCCGATTGAAGAACTCGATTTTACGGGATTTTTCTTTTTTTACCTCCTGGAAAACATGTTTTTCAGTCTTCGTTACAGTCACTCCTTTTCGCGTTCCAGGAGTATGGTCGGAGACTCGAACGCCCGCAGCTTCGTTTAATTGCTTCGCGATGCGGAACGCGCAGAAAACGTAATCATTGTCAATCTTTAGTAATGACTAGATCTGCAGCAGTACTCTTTGATAACACTGCGACGCCTCTACGAACAACCTTGAACAGATAGTAACTATACTGTATGTATGATGATGATGATGATGATGATTTTTTTATCTTCACAAACGTATACATCTGTACGTGTAGTGCAAAGGAATGTATATGCAGCTTTGTCCCGAGAGTCAAACGTGTTGTGTCAATAAAATTCAAGAGCGAACTGAGAATAACTCTTACGAGATCAAGAAAACATTTAACGAACCTCGAAAATATCTCATCGCTCATTGGTATTTTCGCTTCGTTAGTTTTTTTTTTTTTTTTTTTTTTTTTACGTAAGGCCATCTTTTTCGTCAATCGATGATTGAAGCCAAATTGCATTTAGGCCCGAGTCTCCGACTGTAGTAGTGTTGCAATGGAACAATCCTTCAACTATAAACATGTTTATTTAATTTAAAAAAAAAGAACAATCCAACTTCCCCAAACTCGGTCTTATCAGATCAACGTAATAAAATTAAAAGACACACGGGTCTACGTCGTCAAAGATCGTTTCGCTTCGTAATCCTAATTATTATTCAATACATTTATCGTATAGTTTATTTTTCGTTTTTTGTTTAATTATTGTAAAACATCATTGTATCTTGTTTCATCTTTTTTCCTTCGTTGCGCACGGATCCGACAAGTGGATACCGGGCAAAATATCGATCTAACGGAGTATTTCGTCGATTCTACAAAAATTGTTTTTTTTTCATAATGATTTATAATAATCATATTCGTCTGTCGTATTTATGATTACTGTATTATTTTGTAAAAGAACGCAGTGGCGACGATTCTTACACGCATTTCTGTTATTCGTTCACCCGCTGCTACTTTCCTCAAAGGCATTATTATGGGAGAACATAACATGGTTTTATTGTGGGGAAAAACGAAAAGAAAACGGGCCTTCTTGCACACAGTGTACTTGGACAATAGTTATCGGAAAAAAAAATCGTTATCAAAATCTAATTTTCTAATCACTCGAAAAAAACGTACCCTCGATTTCTACACAAGTCCGACAAAAATTATATTTTTTTTACAAAGTCATTAGAAAAATAGATTTTGCATGTTTCCGATTGATAAAGAAGTTCGAGTGCCTCCTTCAATTATATTGGCACCGACGATCGAATATATAATGTGTAATGCGATTGGTATAATTCGATTAATGCAATGGTCGTTTTCATTACGGTTTTTGTCAATACAAGAGGTAATTCGCCTACATCACGGTCTACGATTTCTCATGCTAGTTAAGCGACAAGGGACCTTCTAACCGATTCGTCAAGAAATAAAAAAGAGGGGGCAGAAATATAAGAAATATGCGATCTAAGAGTTGGACCTTCAGAATTTGGCAATCCCGCTCGGCACGAGAGGATCCACGTGAATATCAATAACCTTACTGTAGTTTCACAATGTAAAACGAGATTATCGTTCCTAGCGACGAATTTCAGTGGGCCACAAAGTTATTTCCATAAAATAGCCTTAAATTTTATAAATCTATGTACAATCTCATAAAATAATATTAATTTATAGTATATATATATATATATATTTATATATGTATATGTATTGTAACGTTTTGGCTGGCTGGCTGCTCTCTCGTAGCTGATCGAAGCACGTGAGTAAATCGCCGAGTCGTGTTGACGCACGATAATCGAGACACGAAGGAACGCATTGTCCGTACAATATTACGATTCCTTTTTCTTCTTCCTCTAATTTATATTTTTTGTCGACGTCTCCTCAACTCGACAAGTTGCTCGTATCCTATTTCTCTTCGCTTATCAGTTATGAGAGAGACAAATTCACTTGATTCTCGTAGTTGAAACATACTCGTCGATTACATTGCAAAAGGAGAACCACAACGGCTCGCCCATAACAATACAGACTTTTATATTATAATATTGCGTTTTGCTGTTGTTTTGTCGTTTTTCTTCCTTTTTTTTCTTGTTGTTTCTAATTTTTCGTCTTGTATTATAATATATTATTTAATCGATATTAAATATTTCATTTGATTATTAGTGATGTGTATTCGTATATTCGATATGAGAGGACAGTCCCATATTACAAGCAGTGAATGTTGGTTGGCACAGACAGTGGCTGGGTTAAGGCACTTTGGGCTGATTGATTCTCCGCAGCACCCTCCAGCGTATCCATCTCATCAAATTTCCTCCTCTCTTCCACCTCCCTCTTGCCGTTAATCCTCGTGACCGCATCCCTCTCTCCCGCGGTTCAATACTCTTCGCGAATTTTCATTTTCTTCTCTCGTAACGCATCTCAAGCATCGGACTCTTACGTGTCTCGCCGACACTTTTGACCGTTTACGAATTTTTGTTCTTTCAATATTTTTCTTTCTTTTTTTTTTAACTACGAACTTACACAGTAAAATACGCTGTTATTGTGAGCATTGGAGTGTACGTGGCGATATCGAGCTTAGAGCTCACAGCGTCTTCGTGAAGTTTGCCGGAAACATGCCCTTCTCGTTAGTGCCCTCCTTGATGCCCATTAACCAGCCCTCCTCCTGCCGCAATCAGAAAGTTTTTAAGAATATATCTGTCAGGTTTTATGTGTCATACTTATGATATATTGCGAGCAAAGGAAACAATTAATTTAAGAAGATTTAGAGGGTCGAATAATTTCTTTTAGTCGGAGATTTTTCTTTTTTACTCCAAAAGATGTATCGAAAGCGATAAATTAAAAAATTATTTACACAAACCTGCTCCTCCGGATCATCGTACTCCACGACTCGTATGATCTCTCCAACGTCGAACGACAGTTCGTCAACGTCTTCGCGACTGTACTTGTACGTTGCTTTCACCCTGTACAAAACGCCTGGTGGCAAGTTTTCGGTTGTCGCTCCTAGAGACAAATTGGTACCATTTTCATATTCCACGTCTAGAATAATGCAATTTTGTTGATGTTAGCCGATGGACCTAGTATCTGATATTTGTTTTTATTTTTCTTTTCATGATTTTTTTTTCTTATCATAATTTTGATGCGCTCGTGTTTGAGATCTGTGAGTGATGCCATATTTAATCTTTGTACGGAAGATTCAATGCATGCTTCGACCACGCGTTTCTCGTGTACTAAACATCCAAAGATCATTCATCTTGCGTATCCTCGATTGCCGAGAAAAACTCCTCGTGAAAACTCGTGTAAAAAAATACTAGTTATATACAAAGCAAGGCGAACGGAGAATCAATATTTAATTATAGATGTGACTCAGTCTCAATACCGGGAGATGATCGTGTTTAATTTTATTCTCCTTCGCGGTTATTCTTTTCCATTTTACGAAGGTCGATTAGCACACTCTTTTAAAGATCAGCAACACATAATTAGAATAGCCACGAAAAGCACTCGTCTCTATAGTTTCGATTAATTATTGAGGCGGCTTTAATACCCGCAACGCAGCCTTCACTTTTCCTCATCATTGCATTTTTCGTAGAATAGAAATTAATATAAATTGAAACAAAAGAACACGACCGAATTGTCAACGATGTGATTGCCCTTTTGATATTTCAAAGAGTTCCTTGTTCAACGTTAAAATAAGCACTGTGACGTACACGAAAAATGCAATGCGGAAGTTTAAAAAAAGGAATGTGCGTTACATTGTGGAATTCCTCTAAGACGTGTGATTTTTATCAATCTTGGATATCGGCAATATTCGATCAATATCTTCGTCGGCCGATGAACAAGTTTTCCAGTTTTACATTAAACGTTCCAATTGCTTAAATATTGCCAGATTTCCATTTTACAGTGTGTTATAGCTATAAAACACTATATTTCTATTGTTCCATACATACTTCGACCGTTACGACAAAATAATTTTTTTAACCCTTCCAGTAAAATTTAATGGTTACATTTTTTTAATTCTTTACAATCGAACGTCTCAGAAGAATGTTTGTACATTATCTGCGTTATGCGTAATATACATTGGGCCCGCCACTAATAATGATAATCGAGTCTCGCACACTGCGTAGGGAACCGACCGGATCGATACTCACCGACTGGTATATCGTACAATTCCTCGACTCGCTTGGTCGGCGCTACGGCATTTTGCGGGGACGCATCTTGGTTATTGAGGGAATTATCATTGCTGTTAGCATTGCTATTGGCATTGCCGTTGAGTTGCGTCGTAGGTGACGAGTCACCAGCCGCGGCCGTAGGTTCGTCTAAAGCTGTAACACAACGCAACAAAACCACTCTCAAACCAAAGCGTCTTGACACATTTTTTTTGTCACCGAATTCGCAAGCCCCGAACGGGGAACTCAGACAACCGATTGGCGAACAAAAAGCATGCGGCTCATTAAACGTTAGTCGATTAAACGAATTTATTCACAAAGTTAAACATATTCGCTGAAATATTTAATAGGAAAAAAAAGACCGAAATAAACAAATGAATTCTCTACCTGCTGAAATGTTGTTCTGCGGTGGCGGTTGTGTGTTTATTATCAATCTGAAAACATATTTGGATGAATTGTCATTCCTATAATGGGATCGAGGTGGCTTCACGATACGGAGGGAAGATAAAAACACTCACGATGAATTGGCGTTCGGAGATTTAGGCGATTGTGGTTCCGAGTTCTTTTTCAGCGTGTACGAGCCTCGCTGACTTTCGTTGGCCAATTTGTCGACTATCGCCTCGAGCTCGGAGTAAACCTGCTCCAAAACAGAATTTGAAAACGTTAATATCCACGACATGTATTGTCGTCATAATAGCATCTGTTAAACTAGAATTAAATTATGGACGAATGATTTACGTAACGAAAAAAAAAAATTCAATTGAAATTTAGAATAACGATTATAATGTCCGAGACAGCGCAAAAAAAAAAAAAAAACATTCGGCCCGCGAATTTTCAGGCCTTCGTTATTAACCGTTACAAAACATACCTTGGCACTTTCGACATGGAAAACTTGCTCCGCGGCGAATAGAGTCTGTAGATTAGTGACGAGGAAGAGTACGCGGGAGTCATAAAGTGCCGGTAATTCGTCGTGTAGTTCCGAGTTAAGTTGCTCGTAGGTACGCTTAGCTTCCTCTAGTAATTCCTTGCCTCGTGTCACCTTCAGTTCGTCCCTCTTCTTTGGATTGCACTGTAACGACTGGAAGCTGTGCCTCTGACCGTCATAATCGACAAGTTTCCGGCCTCGTTTGTCAATCTTTTTCTGTAACATTTGAAACAACGGAAATTCATTAATTTCACTAAAAACATTAAGGCCTAGCAGAATCTTTGATAATCGAATTATTAATTCGACCATTTTTTACACACAATGATTCAATTATCATAAATCATAATAATAAAGTATAAATAATTTTTATCCGAGGAAAATAATAATATTCATTTATAGATAAAATCGCCTATTATTGGCCAATGATCGTTATTAACTTATGCGCATGCGCAGTACTGTTCCATTATACCCTAGAGAGTAATAGGGCTCATTACGTCCTCTGAAAGCCCTGTTACTTCCGGGAGAGTAATGGACATTGGCGAATATGACGATTTTGCGACGCAAGAAAAGTGGTTATTTTAATGAAGTCGGAAAAAAATGTCGCTTGCTACACAGCAGGGAGCGGATTTTCATCTCGTGCAATTTCTGCGCTCGTCTCGCTCGGGTCACAAACTTCAAACGGCGAAAATCGCGCGCTTCCCTCCCTTGTACGAATTACTATACGATTACTATACTATTAATATACCATTAATATACTATTACTATTTTGGATTTCCGTTTAAAAGTTAGTCTCACTGTTAAAAAAAATGGTAAATTTAATGTACCGATATTGGAAGCTTTTATGCATAAACCAGTATATTAAATTTAATGCACAAATATTATGTAAAATTTTTACACAACATTTGTATATTAAATTTAATATACTAGGTTATGCATAAAAGCTTCCAATACAAGTACATTAATTTCGATGCAGACATTTTTTACAGTGCTTACCCTCATCTCCGGAAATTGGCTCTGATATGTATTGAGAGGTACGAGAACCTGGTCGGCGAGCTTGTGAGTGAAGTCCTGCCACAGCATGTCCAAATTCTGTGCCTGTACGTACAATAGGTCGTGTCCAGTCCACTGGCTCTCGTATATCTCGTTGAGCGAGTCCATCAGTGTCTTCGAGGCTGCCTGTACGGCTGTTAACACACGGTAAGAAAAGAACGATGATTACTTAACAGTTTGGCCTTTGAGGGATCGCTCGAGTGAAATGTCACGAATTGGCACCGTGAATGGGACGAATAGATGTAACGAGATATATTCGATTCAATGCGCTACGTGAGCGAGGGACGAGTCGCTCGAAGTCGTTGATATACGGATGCTAAACAAGTTCTCCGGTACACGGACTCGAATGAACATCGTCGATGAAAACATCGAGTCTCGCGTTGTTTTTATACTCTCGGCTCTCGGAGTCGCGAGACCGGCGACGCGGGAACTCGTAAGTACTTCGTTGCCGGACACTCGTGACTCGCCGGAGTCGTGCGGGAAATCGGGCCGCGCGAGGAATCCCGTACATCTTTTATCCGGTAACTATACTTTCTAACGTGAGTACACATATGGGCGATTTCACGCCAAATAAAAAATGGCTAAAATTTTATTTGAAAAGTCGTTAATTTGCGCTTTGAATAATTGAACTTTCAACAAAATATTTTGTATACGATGAAAAATTGCGAAACGTGTCGCCGAGGCATGGTTACTTGCTAATCCAGTTAGGTGTATGGGCGATTCCACGTTTAATCGAGCGATCGAAAAAATGTCTGATAAAATTGCAAGATATCGCGATAATTTATTATATCAAAGTTATTGAACTGTGAGAGGCAAAAGAGAACTTCAAATGTCTCGATTAAATTTTACCTGCCCACCAACATCGAAATTAATTTTTTTTATTTAATGCGGACGATAAGACAAAGTTTGGCTGAAGGACTGCGGTCGATGACCAATTGGCGATATGCAATATACGTGAAAAGATGTAAGTTTGTTAGCTATCAAAACTGTTGCACGTTATGTATTGTCAATGAATTCACTATTACAAAGTTGTCAATGTAGATTTAACGTTGTTCAGTATTCATTCCAAAATGAATAACAATTCCAAATCCACTCAGTATTCTTTCCGAAATGAATAATGAAACGATATCGATTATGTATTCATGCCAAAATGAATATCGAATTCAACTCGATTCGGTATTCATTCCGCAATCGGATAACACAAAACGAATAATCCGGAAAAGTGTGCTAAAAAAATGTATATTTTATGAAAATGTACCATTACAATCCCCCACGATATGAGTCACCGAACCAGGGCCCTCTTCACGCACAAACTTAAATAAATCGTTTACAACTTATTTTGATTTCGAAGGATGGCTATAATTTAGCACCCTGAAGATATCTGTACGGGGCTAAATTTCATCAAATTATAACGGTTTTCACCGCGCAAACTCTGCTTGGGGAACTTCACTTGAATAAAATTCGATGAGGGAAGAATTTTTTTTCACAGTGCCTTCACAGAGATTTGCCAAAAATGAAATTAGATGACATGATATCTTCAGGATCGTTATTCACAGTAAAAAAAAGTTTGCACTTTTTACAACAACTTATTGCCACAAGCGACCAAATTTTTTTATTTGTTAATTTTCTAGTTTTACAAACGAAAGTACAAAGTGCAATTGTCAATGACACGGGAAGTAAAAGAACAAGTTTGTATATTCAAATAAGAGACAAACGAGTTTGTCACTTACTTAACAAAATTATTTTTACGCAATTTTGCATTCCCATTCTCCGAAATTATTTTTTAATGTGTAGTTTTGTTTACTTTTATTTTTTATGTGTATCTGTTTGAACATGGAATAGCACGTGTGTGATTAAAAGGCACGGATGGACCATGACTTCGGTTGCAAGAGACGAGTTGTCTCTGCATCCGTCAAGGTTCGAGCAATGTTCACTCGAAGAGAAGCGACTACTTTCCTGGCCTAATCAAAATATGCTAAAAATATATATTGTAACGACCGGGCGAATGAATAACGCGCGTATTTAGTTTGGGGGCGGATATTATTAGTACAATCGCATCTAAATATCCCGAGCATGAACT
>JAPYZC010005791.1:0-16740 GCA_030522665.1 Ichneumoninae sp. A BG-2022a | reverse complement strand
CTCAGAAATTTTTTTTATATAGCTTTGAAGCTTGTGGCGACACTGACGTGAAATGGTAGTACTACATTCTGATCTCGAGGAAGAGGCGCGAAATACAATCGTATAATTTTCGGTGCGATCATAGTTTATCTCCACACACTAAAAAGTGTGCAAACGACAGCGCCGTTCGTTTGTTACGTTAAGATATTCTGGTTGGCCATATCACCCCCATGACCGTATAGAAGAACGATAAGTGATACGTTCCATGACCGAGGCCATCGAACGAGATAAAGCTATAGGGGAGAGCGGGGCAAAATGGCACAGCGGGGCAAAACGGGATAATGAGACGAAACGCAATCTTCCAATAACTTTTTAATGGTGGCAATGTTCGTCCGTGGGGCAAAACGAGCTTGAAAATCCGGGTGTATCGTTGGGACAAAATGGGGCATCCAAAAATTATTGGAAAATTGAGTTTTGCCTTCACTGTCCCATTTTGCCCCGCTCTCCCGTACATGCGCCTGTATGCGTATAGAGTATATATACCGAAAAGTTCTCAAGACTTATTTTTCACACGTTTTCATCGGTCCGGAGAACGACGCGACTCGTGGGGAGTGGCACCGTCAGGGGGGCACGACTTAGAACGATAAGAGGGAGATTTAGTTATAAACGTATCTTAAGAAATCGTTGAGGGAGTTCTCCAGTGCAGATTTTATATTTGATTTTAGGGCATTGAAGTTGTGAAAAACTATCAAACGAGCTTGTGTGCCCCATTCATATTTTTTTCGCATTTTAACCCTTCATGTCCAAAGCTCTTTTGCTGTCGAAAGTCCAATTCGCGAACGTGGAAAACCGCAGTGATCGACATTGGAAATAAATTAATGAAAAAAAATACTCGATGAACCATTGATAGTATGAGGTTTGAAAATATTGAGTGCAAAGGTCTGACATAAAATTTGTTGAAATATTTCAGCTTGACTTAGCTAAAGAAACAAAAAAAAAACAAAAATTAAATTAATTAAAGATTTAAACATTTCAAAGTGTTTCCTTAATATTTTTCTTAATTTGGCAATCATCGTGTTCGAGAAAGAACAAAGAATTATAAAAGCCTTTTCCTCATATTATAAACTTGGTGAAGAACTGTAAATGATACGTTCCATTGCCGAGGGTCCGGAAAACGTCGCGACTCGTGACGCGCGGCAGCGTCAGGGAAAGGTACGGGATAAAACGATAAGAGGGAGATTAAGTTATAACGTATATTAAGAAACGTTGAGCGAGTGTCGACGCCATTTGAATGTGATTGTTGGAAATTAACATTACGAAAAACTATTTAATAAAAAAAGCTTGCGTGCCCCATTGACATTTTTTTTGCGTTTTAAACCTTCATGTCTAAAACTCCTGTCATGTTAAAACTCCAACGTGGGCTCGTTGAAACCCACTATGATCCATGTTGAAAATAAATTAATGAAAAAAAAAAAACAATTTGAAAACTCGACCCCAATGAGTTAAGTGTCAATACCCTTTAAGATTTCAGAACACAGTGTTAATGTCCGACATAAAATTTATTACAATATTTTAATTAGTTAAGGTTGAATTAGTTAAGGTAACGACGAAATATTAAAAATTTCTTTGGTACCTTAACTAATTCAAAATTAACAAAGAAATATTAAAAATGTTCAGACTTTGTATTTTTATATTTTTCTTAATCTGCAAATCATCCTGTTTGAGAAAGATCAAAGAATTACAGAAGCCTTTTCCTCATGTAATAAAGACGATGATGAACGGTAAATGATGATGCAAATTTTGGATATACATAATAACTTTCGATGCCGTAAAAGTTTTTACACACGCCTCTCGTATGTCGTATTTGATTAACAATAAAAATAAACAACATATGTGTACCTTTGAATGGAGCAACGCAGTTACATGTGCTACGATACTCTCTAAGCAATGTGCAATTTCACTGGGAGGATTTCGGTTGTCACGTCGAAGCTTAAGCTTAATTTTCTTGGAGTCTCATTATCTTATCATTCCGCCGAGACAATAAATTCCCTTAATGCACTTTGATAATGAACGTCTTACTCGCGAAATTTATTGTAAGCGAAAAACGCTTCTCGCAATCTCGGGCAAGCTTCTCGTCGTCTTGCCTCTCCCGTCGTCAATTCAATTATAATGTTATTAACGCTATTCGTTTACCGTATTGATCTAGAAAATAATTACTATAATGTAATTACAATTTTTTTCTGTGTTTTCATGCTTTTTCATCGTACCTTTGAAAGAACAGTGTAACGACTTGCAGAGACGTCCGATAAGCGATCTTAACCCTAAGTTCTCTTATCGTATTATCTTATCGTATTAGATTATATTAAGAGATATTCACCAGTTTTATGTCTATTTTATTGTTATTTTATTGAAGATTGATGAATTATAAAAAGATCAGTGTTTGCAAAATTTTAACGAATACATTTTTTCTTATTCGAACAATATAAGAAAATTACTGAAGTTAACCGTTGTTAAAATTCGTTGGGTATGACGGTCTCCACAATAGCGAGTAAGGACTGGGACATTTTTCAAGGCAGACGATTAAACCGTTGTTCTGAAGTAGTTTCATCGTATTTGCGAATCATTCGCTTTATTCTTGGTCCATATTATACCCTCCTTCGTCTTGACCACTGAGTACATGGCGGTTTGTTATTTACTTACTAATTTAAAATGCTTGCAATCTCTGGCAAGCTCTCGTCGTCTTGCCCGTCATGTCAATTATATTACAATGTTATTAAAGCTATTCGTTTACCGTATCTACACAAAGATCTATAAAAATTACTATAATGTAATAAAAAAATGTCCCCTATTTTTATGTTTTTTCATCGTACCTTTGAAGGAACAGTGTAACGACTTGCACAGAAGTCCGATATGTGATGATAACCGTAAGATATATTCACGAACTTTGCGTTTATTTTTATTTATTATTAAAGATTGAATTAATAAAAGTTCAATGTGTTTGCAAAATTTTACCGAATAAAAGAAAAATAAAAAATAAAATTTCGAAAAATATTGAAAATTACTGATGTTATCCATCGTCAAAATTCGTGAGGTGCCACAGACCCCATAGCAGCGAGTAATGACTGGGACATTTTTTTTGGGGTAATACGGTACGATTAAGGGTAGAGTCGCCTTTTTAAGGGCATTTTCCGGTGTATTATCAGGAATTTTATTTTTATGTAACTTATGTATTTTTAAACTTTTGTGTGTTGCAATGAAACTGAGCGAATATTTTTATTGATATCATTACATAATGCACTAATTTTTGTGTCACACTATATTGAATCAATAAAAAATAAATGTATAATATGGTGCAAGTTGCGCTGCAGGAATGCCTTTTTGCAACTTAAGACCGCAATATCTCAGCAACCAATGAACAGATTGACGTCAAATCTGGCAAGCCTATTATGAGCATTATAACTTTCAAATTTGAAAATTACAACTTGTAGAAAAAACTTTGACAAAAAAATGAAACATTTGAAAGTTGTCAACATTGCGCAAACATTTTGTAAAAAAAAAAAAACAAAACAAAAACAATGATCGTAGTTCAGACGATAAAGTCTCCTGGTTACGAATGTGCCTAGATTTTCTTTTTCAGATCATCAGGACAGTCGCAATGCCGATCCAGGTCGTAAAGCCGCAGTCCTGCAGCGCAACTTGCACTACTTTAAGGATTCAATATAGTGCCAACAAAATTCCTGCATTATGTAATATCAATGAAATAACATCAATAATAACATTCACTCAGTTTCATTGCAATAAACCCAAAAATCTTTATAAAAAAAAATTCCCGACAATACACCTGAAGATACCCTAAAACAGGCGATTAAAGCCTTAAACTGTTATATTGAGGTAATTTCATCGTAGTTGCGAATCATCCGCTTTATTCCAGGTTCTTCATACTATACCCTCCTTCGGCTTAACCACCGAGTACATGGCGGCTTTCCTCGCGTCCTGCCTCCTCGTCTCGTCCTTCGTCATTACCGTCATTACGAAGCCGACAATTAGCGCGACGCAGAGACAAATGTGCGCCCCGAGATCGCCGTAACTCTCCATAAGCAGTCCCGATATGATCACCAGAATAATACCGTATATGTTGTTAGCCACGTTCAAAATGCCCGTAGCTATGGATTCGGCCTCGGGATAAGTATATTCAGCGCACATCTCGTAACCGAGTGCCAGATAGCCCGACATGAAGATCCTAAATATTTCAAGCGTATATTGGAAGTGCAGCGAGATGCGGAGGTGTGAGGAAATAATATAATTCGCCTCGGGTGTACAGATATATAGCGGCTAGTATCCCCAAATTGGTTATGCCGAAAGCACGAGATGACATCTACATCGTAAAGTTACCTGGGACCGAGCCTGTCGCATCTTGATGCGACCTCTTCCCTTATTCACAATATTTTAACATGAAGCAACGACGGAAAACTTACCCGAGAAAGACGGCCGCCACGTACACAATCGACTTTACCTCCCACCACATCGCGATTGCAAACATAATTTGTCCGAGCAATGTTAAGAAATACACCGTCACAGTCGTCCCTCTGAAATTTTAATGGGACATTTTTTTATTATTTAATTCACCAGTGTCGCTGAAATGTAAATTTATAATAGCGTACGGAGAGAAGATAGATAAGGGCATCTCTCATATTAAGTGACCACCAATTTTTCTGCGGAGTGCACTTATGTCGAGAGAGAGCTTTTAAAGTACGATAGATGAAAAAAATATCGGGATCGTGTTAAAGGATGACTGAAAAGTTAATCATATTTTTGTTTCGACCGAGATCGGCTAAAATCATCTTGGGAGAAGAATTAATTGACTGAGTTTTCGATTGAATGTCACTGAAGCGCCATTTCCACAATTTCAATTTTATGGCATATCTTTTTTCTAGTTTTTCTTTTAGTCAAAAAATAATTACGGGCGTTTCTGCCTGAATCATGTGATTTTTAAATAAAAAATAAATTTTATACCGTCCTGTTTAAGATGGTCCATGTGAAAAATGTGTGAAAAATGCCTCTCAATGTAATTCTTACGCCTATATAGGATGTCCAAAAATGTTGGGGAAAAAGTGTAATGTTGTATTCAGGATTTACAGCTGAAGGAAACTTTACCTTTGGAACTTTTTTTTATAAGCTTATAGCTCGGCTAAAACCATCTTGGACGAACCGTTTGGATCGAATGTCATTGAAGAGCCGTATCAAAAACTTAAATTTTATGTCATATAATTTTTTTTCTCATATTCGGCATGTTTATGTCCGGATCATGAGATTAAGGAGGGAGTCTCGCTGCGCGCTGACTTCGCATAAGTTCGACAATAATAAGAGAAAATCGCAAGTACTTCTTGATGGTGTAAAAAACTGAAAAAAATCATGTATACTAAAGGTACATAATAATAATTGCAAAATGTTATTAACAAATTCATCAAAAAATTAATTGGTTAACAAATTACCCAGCAACAAAACTTTTTTTTATGAAAATGATTCGTCTATTCTTTTTGGATACGTATGAACTTTTTCAGATTTTTAAGTAATCGTTAATTTTTGTTCTATAAAAAAAATCAACGATTACTTAGAAATATGAAAAAATTCATACGTATTCAGAAAAATAAACGAATCATTTTCATTAAAAAAAGTATTGTTGACGAGTAATTTGTTAACCAATTCATTTTTTGATGAATTTGTTAATAACATTTTGCAATTATGATTATGCAAAATTAATCTTCCCAGTACCTTTAGTATACATGATTTGTTTCAGATTTTTACACCATCAAGAAGTACTTTCAATTTTATCTTATTGTTGTCGAACTTATGCGAAGTCAGCGCGCAGTGAGACTCCCTCCTTAATAAATATTTTTGCACGTTCTCGTTTTTGAGATGGCTCTCTTAATGTGAAAAATGCCTCACAATGTGATTGGTATGCCTAGGGTAAAAGTGGTGAATATGGCCCACCTCGATTAACATGTAAATCAATTATATATGGACCGGGCCATATTCCCCACTTTTATCCTACATAGGATTTCCAAAAATATCGCGAAAAGAGTGTAACGTTCTGTTGAGGATTTTCAGCTGAGGGAAACTTTACCTTCGGAACTTTATTTTCTAAAGCTCATAGTTTTCGAGATACAAGCAGATAAAGCTTTCAGCCAGCACATTTACATCTCTACCCGCCGCGACTCTACCAAATAACAACTTCACCAGAGCGAACCGGTCGAGAACAACTCCACCGGAATGTAGGTGTTCAAGAAAAACTCTACCCGAACAAAATAAAACTCTACCGGGGGGAAAATAAAGGAGTACCACGTGATGGGGCTTCCTTGATGCAAAGTATTTTTTGTTCTTCCATTTATCCAGGGACGCTATCGGAATCCCAATCTCAGTGAACAGCAAAAAATGAACTCGCATCAAGAGAGCTCCGCCATGTGTAGAACTGTATTCTGGTGGTGTTTTATTTTATTCTGGTAGCGATTTTTTTCGACGTCCATATTCCGGTACAGTTGTTACGCGGTAGAGTGATAAATCGATTCACGGTCATGGAAACTTTTTGGTCGAGTTTTAAAACTCTATGCTAATAAATATAAAAATTAATAAAATATTAATTAGGATAGAGTCGTAATATAGTAGATTACATCACGGTACAGTTGAAGGTGGTAGCCATGTAAATGCGCCTCTCAACAATGTCGAACGATCGCATTTAACATTTCCTGAAACCTCTGCCTGACTTTAAACAGGAAAACCTGCATTATAAAATGTTTTTCCGGAGAGACAATGTACTCGATAATAAAACGACAATAAGCCGAAACATTTTTTCGTCGTTTTTGGACTTCCACTGTCCGATTATTGGAATATTACAAAACCGGTGCGTTGGTATGGTTAACGTGCTCGCCTCTTAACCAGAGCACTGGGAGGTCCAGGGTTCGATTCCCGGTGCCGTCGTTTCGCCGAGAAACAAAAATACGGGTGGGATATAGCTCCAGATATATACTTCAGGCACATGCGTACTTGTCCATTTGTGCCACATGTACACGGTAAAAAATATTTGTAGATTTAACAAACATTTTTTGTCAACAAACGTCCACAAAAAATATTTGTAGATTTAGTCAACAAACGTCCACAAAAAATATTTGTAGATTTAACAAACCTTTTTTGTCAACAAACGTCCACAAAAAATATTTGTAGATTTAACAAACCTTTTTTGCCAACAAACGCCCACAAAAATATGTGTAAAATTGACAGACTTTTTTGTAAAATGGACAGACTTTTTGTCAAATGGACATACATTTTTGTAAAATGGACAGACTTGTTGTCAAATGGATAGACATTTTTGTAAAATGGTCAGACATGTTCGTAAACTGTGCAGACATTTTTGTAAACTGCGCAGACATTTTTGTAAAATGAACAGACATTTTTATAAAATGGACAGACATTTTTATAAAATGGACAGACATTTTGGTCAAATGGATTAGATTTTTTTGTAAATTGAACGTGAAAAGAATTGTGGACCTTTGTGGAAAAGAAACGTTGGTACCTATTTTACTGCGTATATAGCTCTAGTCCATGTTTACATTCCCGGCGAAACTCAAGGTAGATCCGGAGGCGTGAAGCGAATCTGGGACCGACCGTATCGGCATAGGTTATTGCAGTTTCCCTATTCCTTTAGTCGGAAGACTAAGGCGAATGCGATACAGAGGGGAAGTCGACTGCAACCGCAAATAATGGGCGAACCAGCTCGGTGCGTTAGGATGGAAAAACATGAAAGGACAAAAAATAAGTGAGGACTAGTAATTACGCATCAACGGAGCCGACCCGCTATAAGGCAGTTTGAGAGCATTGAGAAGCGAGGGACAATACCGATAAATAAATAAAAAATGATTGCGATATTAGGCATAACTATCGATGCATTCAGAAAAGCATGCATTATAATATTTGGATACGATATCACTGTCAGCGAACTTACTTGTACTTCTTCGTCTTGTCGAGTATAATTCCAAACGTCACGGATCCTACCATTCCCATAATAATTACAAGAAGGCCCAGAACGCCAGCTTCTTTTTCACCGTTCTTAAAAAAAATATCTATATATTTATACATCATCACATTCGAATCGATAAACCATTAATTTTATGCGATTTTTGGCTATCAATCTTCTATTCTTTTATAATCGATAAAAACATAAAAGATTCATATATTTTTATTGATTTCCATGTTACTCCCAAAAATGATTTGATAAAATACCAACCCACAATCGTGTTTTTGCAAAAAAATATTAGTTTTCCGATGAAAATCGTGTATTTGTCGTGGACAGTGATTCCCTCATTTGCCCCTACGTCTAAAACTATGTACTGTAAAAAAATTGTAAATTTAATGTACCGGACTCGAGCTTTCTATTAAAAAAAATGGTACATTAAATTTACTGTACAATTGTGATGAAAAATGAATATACTTTCTCATTTAAATTAGAATAAATTATGGAAATTACAGTACTTTTAAGATATTTAAAGTATTTCCAATGTTTTTAATAGACTGAACATTAATTTTTCATCCCAATTGTACATGAAATTTAATATACCAGTTTCGTATAAAAACTTCCAATGCCAGTATGTTAAATTTCATATTTTTTTTTACAGTGCGAGTCTGCATAGTTTTTATTGCCAATATTTTACTTCGCAGCCTCACCTTGAAATGACACAGGTATATCTGGTTCAATAAAGTGCCGACTGCATTCAGAACACCGACATTCAAGCCGTACGCGTTGCACAATATGAGGAAGCTCTTGTTAGTGAAGAGACGCTTTATCGGTTCAACAAAGCTCTCCTTATTCGCGTTTGCGTTGGCTCTTTGAAGTGCTCGCGTCTCGCTGGGTGGCAAACGCGGCTCATCTCGAAAGACTACGATCAAATGCAACGACAACAAAAAAATTACACGTGTGTATATTAAGAAAGCCAGAGTAAAAAGAGATGCACGGAGGTTCGCATTTTGTTTCTGCAGTTTTTACCGTCCCTGGCAAAATCTTTTGCACAGGACGACAAAAAACGAGGAATTATTGTGCCAACTTTGTAACTTTTTTTTCTACGTACAACGAAAAAAAAAATTATAATTGAGTCCTATAATTGACGAATATCAATTACATATTACAATGAGTAGAGACAGTTGTGACCATCGCCACAGTCCAGAAGAGGGTGAGAAGATCAGTTCCAGATTCACAAAAACAAACTACAAAGAAGTGCGCGGAAGTTTGCACGTTGCTTCCGCAGTCTTTACCGTCGCTGGCAAAATCTTTTGTAAATTGCGGCAAAGAACGATGAATTATTGTACCAACTTCGGAACTTTTCTTTTTTATATGCATACAAAAAAATTATCTGGTTCTGTAATTTACGAATATTAATTACTGCACCAACTTTGTACCTTTTCTTTTTTACGTACAGAGAAAAAAAATAATCGAGGTTTATACAATTATAGAACTCGTCAATACGAAGTGTAGAACTCGTCAATACGAAGTGTAGAACTCGTCAATACGAAGTGTAGAACTAGTCAATACGAAGTATAGAACTCGTCAATACGACGTACAGAACTCGTCAATACGAAGTATAGAACTCGTCAATACGACGTACGTAACTCGTCAATACGAAGTATAGAACTCGTCAATACGAAGTACAGAACTCGTCAATACGAAGTATAGAATTTGTTAATACGACGTACAGAACTCGTCAATACGAGGTATAGAACTCGTCAATACGAAGTATATAGATATAGAACTCGTCAATACGAAGTATATAGATATAGAACTCGTCAATACGACCTATAGAACACGTCAATTGAAACTATAGAACTCGTTAATACGAATATTAATTACATATGATAACGAGTAGAGCCGCTACGGTTGTGATAATTGCCACAGTCCAGAAGTGGGTTGATAAATCAGCTCCTATGTCGTCCAAATTTTCATGATTTCTGACGACCATTGGTGTGATGAGAAAACCAAAGGCGACCCCCAACTGATTTCCGCAAATACTGATCGACGTCGCGGTCGACAATTGATGAGAGTCGAACCACTGGGCGGCGAGTCTGCCAGGCGTTGTCAATACGAGTACCTGGGTACTAGCGACAAGCGATTGCCCGATAAAAGTAACCCAGAAACGATCGGGTTGCACGGACAAAACTTTGATCCACGAGCCCAGACAGCAGACCGAGCTTCCAAGAACAGTCGTCCATCTCAGTCCTATCCTCTCGGCTAGGTAAGAGCCGGGAACAACGAGAACCACATAATACAGCATGTACGACATTGATGTCCAGTCGACGGCCACCGAGGACACACCATAATATCTGGAAAATTATATTATATGTAAATTTGTATCGTGCGCTTGAACGAACGATAAATCGACTCGTAGTTCACTTAACAATATAATGTGTTACTTTAACAATATTATGTTATTTTTAAAAAATAACAAAAAAGTAGTAATATTTCTTTTTCGAATTCGTTAATTTTTTTTTTTTTTTGCATAAATCTCATTTTACTTAGATCCAAGAAAGTCGTTCTTCAATTTCCCTAATTTGCTAGCAAGCTGTGCGTTCTGCGTTTTATCGTAACTATATTACGTTCTTTTTTTTATGTAAAAAGGTAGCAATATTTCTTTTTTCGAAAATATTTTTCTTTTGCAAAAATATTATTTTGCTTAGACCTTAGAAGGTTCTCCAATGTTGCTATTTTTACAGGAAATCGTGCATTCCACGCGTTATCTTAGCAATATTATGTCATTGTTAAAAATAGCAAAAAAGTACCAATATTTGTTTTATCGAATCTGTTAATTTTGTTTTTTTTTCTAAATTCTTATTTTACTAAGGTACAAGAAGGTTGTTCTATAATTTCGCTAATTTTACAGCAAGTCGTGTGGTCTACGCGTTATCTTAACAATATTACGGCAGTTTTTAAAAATAGCAAAAAAGTAGCAATATTTCTTTTCTCGAATTCGTTATTTTATTTTTCTTTACTTTTTCTTTAGCAAAAATCTTATTTGACTTAAATCCAAGAAAGTCGTTCTCCAATTCCGCTAATTTTACAGAAAGTCCTGCGTTCCGCGCGTTAAGGGGTTAAGCGCGAATAAATTGGTTTTTCCACGGTGCAGCAGATACTGCGGGCGTTACTCGGATTTCTCGTATTTCATACCTCCGTACTATGTTCGACACGATGGAGTATTCCACCCACTGGTACGTGCTCATTCCCGAATAAAACATAAATAACGCCACGACGATCCATCGCCTTTTGTAAACTTTTAATTCGTATTTTTTTTCATTTCCATTTACGCCACTCTGGTTACTCTTCGCTGGAACGATTTTCGGCACATGCGCATCCGAACTCGCCGTCAGGGGTTCACTCTTTTCACTGTCCTTCGTCATGTCAACGATGTATGGTACTGAAGGTGCCCGAATGTGTCTGGAGCACTTGCGCTCGCTGGACCGTCGCGATTGTTTTCGTTAAAACTATTTCGGATCCATTGAATAAATAATTCTCAATTCGATCGCGCGATGCACGATACGACCTAGACGAATTGACGACTGGTAGTGAAACCCGCGAATCGTCACTCGAACGACGCCGAGACGAGACGCGGCGTGAAAGCTTCACGAACCCCCCTTATCGGACTGATAGTGCCTGCTGTGACGACCTCGCGTAAGACGCTGAAAATCGTTATCTTTCTTGATAGAATTAATATTCGCTGTTTCGACAAAAAAAAAAAAAAATTAAAGTGCGATCCTTCGGTCTGTCCACCGGTACTCACCGATTTGATAATCCCGGCAATCATCATGAGATCGGCAGTGATTTTCGGTATTCGTACAAGAATTGCCCCAATGTGGAATTCCACGCTTATCTTTCATCGTCACGTTATTTGCCTGAAAACAATATTTTTCAATGTAATTGCTGTGAAATCGTGACAGCAGGTTGGAAGTGCAGGATGAAGTACGAAAAAGGTATAAAAACTAGAGGCTTAAAAATTAAATGAGAATTGCACTCAGGGGATGCCGAAAATGAAATGCAATCGACAATTAGTGGGATCGAATCAGACGAAAGTGATCGAATGTCAATCATCAATTCGATAATCCGACAATTATCATCCGATCGGCAGTGATTGTCAGCATTCGTAAAAGAATTACCCAAATATAGCTTTCCACGCTTATCTTTTATCGTTGCGTTTATTTGCTTAAAAACAATATTTTTCAGCCTGATTGCTATGAAACCATGACAGCAGAATAGAAGTGCGATGAAGTACAAAAAAGGTATCAAAATTGGAGGCTCAAAAAAGAAAACGGAATTGCACTGAGGGGATGCCGAAAATGAAACGCAATCGACAATACGTAGGTTCGAATCAGGTCAAAGCGATCGAATTTTTCATCACCGGTTTTACGATCTCCGTAATCGTCATCTGATCGGCAGTGATTTTCAGCATTCCTACAAGAATTGCCCAAATGTGGAATTCCACGCTTATCTTTTATAGTCGCGTTATTTGCCTATAAATAATATTTTTCAATGTGATTGTTGTGAAATTGTGACAGCAGAATAGAAGTGCGATGAAGTACAAAAAAAAGGTATCAAAATTGGAGGCTCAAAAAAGAAAACGGAATTGCACTGAGGGGGTGCCGAAAATGAAACGCAATCGATAATATGTGGGGTCGAATCAGGTCAAAGCGATCGAATTTCAATCACCGGTTTTATAATCCCCGCAATCATCATCCGATCGGCAGTGATTTTCAGCATTCGTACAAGAATTGCCCATATGTGGAATTCCACGTTTATCTTTTATAGTCGCGTTATTTGCCTAGAAATAATATTTTTCAATGTGATTGTTGTGAAATTGTGTCAGGAGAATGGAAGTGTGCTGAAGTACACACAAAGGTATCAAAATTGGAGGCTCAAAAATGAAATCGGAATTGCAGTCAGGGGATCCCTAAAATGCAACGCAATCGACAATACGTGGGGTCGAATCAGGTCAAAGTGATCGAATTTCAATCTCCACCTCCATTAACCCACTGAATCCGAAGTCTTGGTAAGTCGTACCTCGGTTATCGAAGTGGGACGATTCACTTGTTTTGAACTTGCTAATTGATCTCGACAGTCCTACCACGTGCTCGACAAACTCGATGGCAGAGTGGGTAGAACACATTGCAGCGCGGAGATAATTTATTTCCCGGGATATTTGTCGTCAAATATTGGTACTCTTCAAATATTGATGTCACATTCGAATTTAACGATTTTGGCCTGCTGCAACTGTTTAAATGGTTGATGTACCATTTTCGAAACATCATTCATTCAACATACCGAGATTCGCTCTAAAAACAATTTTTCCTTCATTCCATTACCGCGGCGAATATCCATATACGTATATAGAAACCTTATTTAACTTTCGAGATAATATCGTGAGATAAAGCACAACATGATAAAAAAGAACCGCAAATAAGATTAACACTTGGCTTATTCGTTCACCAAAAACTTTCCGTATGGGATGTCGTTCTCTTATTTTACTGTTAATGTTTTTTTATTTTACTGATAAGCTGTTTTCTCTCATTTTACTGTTAAGCTGTTTTCGTAAAGAAAATCGAGAGTTTAATGTCAGAGTACTAAAATTAGTGTAGTACGTTGAGAATTGCGATTTTTAGCTGGCGTGCAAATGCATGTGTGTATGTGTGTATACATGTCACAGATTTGAATCGTTTAAAACTGCTATAGTTAGGAAACGGTTTGAGATAGCGACTTGAAGTTTGGTACACTAGTAGAGTGGTCGCGTCTGTTCCCTAGGTGCAACTTCCATGAAGATTGCGCCCCCGTTCGAGATTTCACCCGATTTTGAAATTTTTGAAAAAAGTTTATGGTAGTTCTACTTCCGTCAATGTTGAGCTATCAGCCCAAAACTGCATGAAAATATAATACGATCAAAGACCTTTGGTATTAAATTTGTTCAAAATATATCCAGGTGATTAGATTTTATGGAATTTTTTTTTTAATTTTTGGTTTTACAGAGAGAAAGTTACAAACTTATAGTATCTGTATCGTAGCTATATCGTACGACGAAACTAAACACCCAGAGGCCTGGCCAGGGAATCGAACCTGCGACCTCGTGGACTACAGTCACTTAACACTGTACAATATTTGGTATTAAATTGAGCGAAAATAGATCTTATCGTTTAAATTACAAGTTTTGAAATTTTTTTATTTTCCAGAAATTTGTATTTAATAGCCGATTCGACTTTATGCATCAAATGTCGCTACACGAGTAAAATAATTTGGAGAATCGTTATCGGTGGGAAAAAATACATTAGAAATGGTCTCGAAACAACGAATTATGCAAACTTCAGTTAATGATTTTGTACAACAAAAAACTAGCAGCAATCGCGCGCTTCGCGAGTGTATCGGTTTTTAATTTTTTCACTTTTCCAGATTAAATGTTATTTTCTACGAAAAACGATATACTCATGACTGTTAACAGCCAATGCGGTTCAACTGAAATTGGTAATGGAAACACTTGAGCGTCAGGCTTGTACGGCAGGCAATCGGGGAGCATTTCTTAAACGACAATAATACATATCGAAAATGTGAATTATTTTGACTACGGATTTTTTGTGTCAAATTTTATGAGATGTAAACATCTTTATAATAATAATAAATTCTTTAAAGTAATTTGCACATGGCTTCCACATTTCTTACTATTTTGCCCATAGCTTCCTCCGTGAGGAAGCCTAAAGTCGATAAGCGAAATTTCTCACAGAGAAAATTGCGGTCAAAATGGTAATTACTTTGTAGCTTTTTAAAATTTTGCTGCCGATGGATGCGACGCTAGAATTCGTTATATGATTATGGAAAATCACTTACCGCAATTTCAATTGGTTCCAGCGATCATCATTAAAAATCTGTCCCCGTGCAGTTGATTTAAAGGGAAACGTTTCCACTTGCCATAACTATAAATTCCCGTTTAATTGCGAACTTTCTGTCGTTTTCTTCAATAACGAATTATTTATACGCGTAAATCAATGTACATTCCGATACAACTGATGATTACTCCGAACACCATCGACATGCCCGCGGCTTATCTGTACCGAGAAGCTGGAAGAGGGAGAGAGTACCTCACGTCGTTGCGATTGACAGACGCAATAACAATTCTGGAACGAGAGAGAGTCAGATTGGCACGGTTCACAGTAGAACTGCAGGACTGTTTCTGCGATCTGCATCATCCGTATTCAGAACTCCGCCTCTCTGTGTTCTCTTGGAATCACATGCCAGTATCCTTATAAGCCGACGGATCAGATATCACCATTAGTACGAACTGTCTATCGCTCACTGTTGTGCGTGGCTATAAAGACAATCGGACAGATTGCAAGCGATGGATACTGTGTATGTACCGGTCACTATGGTACAAGATTGCTTTGCAATGGACATGGAGAAATGTGTATCGCGTGTAACAACACGGTATACACAAGGGTTACAACTTCCCACACGTTAAAGTACGTTCCCCTTCGTCAAGGAGGTTGGAGCACTTCACACGATATGTGCGCCAATTCCATCGTTGCGAGCCAGGAAATTTTACCCCATCCCATTTTGCCCCGGACCCATTGTGCCCCGGTCCCGTTATGCCCCGCTATGCCGTTCTGCCCCGCTCTCCCCTATACTTTTCAAATGTCAAATGAGTGCTATATAAATGTCAAATGAGTGCTATATTTGAAATGTCAAATGAGTGCTATATTTGAAATGTCAAATGAGTGCTATATTTGAAATGTCAAATGAGTGCTATATTTCAAATGTCAAATGAATGCTATATTTTTCAAATGTCGAATGAGTTCTATATTTCAAATGTCAAATGAGTTCTATATTTCAAATGTCAAATGAGTTCTATATTTCAAATGTCAAATGAGTTCTATATTTCAAATGTCAAATCAGTGCTATATTTGAAATGTCAAATGAGTTCTATATTTCAAATGTCAAATCAGTGCTATATTTTTCAAATATCAAATGAGTGCTATATTTTTCAAATGTCAAATGAGTGCTATATTTTTCAAATATCAAATGAGTGCTATATTTTTTAACTCGTTTATTCAAACGTTTACACACGTATTAATTATAGTGGATCGTTATTTGTATTACTGGATATATCCTTAACCTAGGAAAACATTAATTACAATGGATTTGCAAAAATATTAGTAAATTGTAAGTCACACCCCCCGAAACCGTACCGAAATGGGACTAGTCTAAGAGTCGGGTAAAGGTGTGACTTATAAAGTTAACTGATTTGTGCTAATTTCCGAAAAGATACAGATTCGTTCAGTTTTTTCAAAGTATAATCCGTAATTTTTGCTCAATTTTGATGTACCACGGCTCATTCTTTTCCTTGAAAGATCCTCTACGAATTCACCGACTAGATATTCGACAGTATTTTTCGTTTAAAGATTACAGCTGTTTATTTATGAAGGAATTTCGTCGATGGGTAAACAAAAAAGGCTGTTATTTTTAAACAGAAAATACTATCGCATATCTAAACCGACAGCGTTAGGTGCGCGGTCGGTGTGTGGCTTCGGCGGTCTCCTGAGTCAAGCAGCTTTGTTTGCGTCCAGTAGATGGATGGGTGACCCCTTAGCCCCACACCAGCTTGCACATCGAATGTTGAGCGGCAGGCCAGTTTTTCTGAGTTCTTGATGTTAAAACATCAAGGAATCAGAAAAATATAGGGCCGTCTGTACCGACAC
>JAPYZC010005790.1:0-22402 GCA_030522665.1 Ichneumoninae sp. A BG-2022a | reverse complement strand
TTCCGCAAACGATTTAGGACTCAAAGTGTGCTGAAGACGTTGCATAGGTTCGTGCTGTTTATTGGACACGATTCGGTTTCGGGCACCTGCATGTCACCCACTTACTCCTGGTTCTATGTTATGTATCCAAAATAAATTTCCGAACGGGGGACCCCCCCTTTGTCACCAAATTGCTAAGGTAACATTGTGAACGGAATGATCGAAAATTTTTTTATTTCGTTACATTGACGGGCACGTCAATGTAATCAAAAGATTCATTTGACAGTTATTCTTTGGTAAACTTGTTCCCTCGTTCCTAACCTCCAAGGTGCGTTCACAAACTCATTCTGGGCAGGAGAGAGAGAGAGGGAGGAGTGCTGCGCTGATGCGAATATCCGAGAGCGGTACGGTTGCGGAAATATTTAAAAATCAATTTCTTTTTCATGACCGAAGGCGGTCGCAAAATGAAAAGAGTTGAGTGCAAAGAAGAAGAAAATGACGAAAGTACCGTGAAAGATGAGCCTGTTAACTTTGAATTTGAAAGGATTGATTTTGAGACTGATTCTCATAACGAAGACAGTATCGATGCGATATTAGAGAGGAAGAGAGCGGAGGAGGAATTGCTACCTGTAACGATCGAGGTAACAATGAAATTAATCCTCTGTTAAATTCACCTTGTCATTAGTTGTGATTGTCTCTTTCAGAACCTGCGCAACTTGAGGATAAGGCTCAGACACAAAGTACCGCCTCAGCATCAGATCGAAAGAATGGCTGGCTCGCACGTACTCAGCGCAGAAGAAAAAGAAGCATTCAAACAGCTTGTGCCAAACAATAGAATAAAAAAAGGTACTTTCACTCCCGAGGAGGACCAATTAATTGTCGACAATTGGAAAGCTTTTTGTGAGGTAAAAAAAACATACTTGACGAGTTTTTGAAAATTATCTCCTACAGTAATTTTTAATTGCTTTTAATGCCAAAATTCAATCTTTTTCAGATACACAATTGGGACAAACAAAATCCCAAGCCCTTCTTATACATGAGACAACACACCGGCACTTTTTATCTTAAAAAAGAAACGGAGAGAAAGAAGTTTGTACAGTTTTTGGCCGATGGTCTACCTAGTAGAACATTGTACAGCATTTATCACAGGTTCCGAATATTGTATGATACTCCTAGGTTGAGAGCAAAGTAAGTTTTTTGTTATGGAAGTTGATATATCTCCTTGATCTTTTATAGATCCTGGTCAAATAGATTTCTTTCCCTTGCGAGACACGTCATGAAAGACTAATTGTCGTAGATAGTTCTTGCATGAGGGTTAAGATGTATGACGTCACAACTGGTTAAAAAATGAGATTTTTTTATCGACAGTCACGTACTTCCAACAAATCTTTGGAAATGTAGTTTTCCAGAGCTGCAACACCCTCCTAGTATTTTATAATATCAATATTATCTATAACTGATATTCCTTATAGATTATCTGTTTTGGTAGAGGCTCCTTATCGTTGCCTAGAAAAAAAACTTGTAAAGAAAACTTTGAAACTTTATTTGCTACTTTGACTAGACTAAATTAGTTAAAAAATATGTTATGTTACAAGCTGCTTTTTTTGTTATTTAGATACACCCATCAGGAGGATGAATACATCATCAATCACATTGAGCATAATGAAACCCTCGACAAGAGACGTATGTTCTCTGATTTAGCCAAAGTGTTAAACAGAAGTCGAGCATCGGTGTGGCGTCGTTATAGATTGTTGAAGAGGAAGCGGACAGAGATAGAGTCTGACGACGATTGATAAGCCTCCAGTATCGTATAATTTTCTTAAATTCGCCTATACTACTGGTATATATATGGTTAAAATATTATTTGAAGTTTTTTTTTTAACTTTGTGATCATTTATTGTTTTACGCGTCACTTTCATTGTTATAATATGTAAAAATAAACAGTATGCAGCTATTAAGTAAGCATGTTTATTTTAAAAAATGCATACATTTATGTTCTATCATGGTATCAAAGTGGTTTAATTGATAAAGACTATACATTTCTATTGTGGTCTCGCTGATGGCGAAAAAATTAGTATCAAGCGTTTGTTTCACATATTACAATCTTTAAGGCGATGCGAAGTTCATTTTTGATTGAACTTCTTTGATTGCTAAAAGTTAGAAAACAAAAATAAAAATCGTTACTCATGCTCGAACTGCATTTCATTTATTTTTTATAGACTTATACTATGATGATAAAAAAAAGCTTATTGTGGAAAATCTATCAGAAACTATTTCACATCGCCTGCCTATCGAATATCAATGTATCGTTGCAGGATAATTCTTATGTCTATAGTTTCACGTAATTTCGACCGCGAGTCTCAAACGTTATGTGGTATTTACAAGTTCGACTTTGTAAAATTATCACCAAGATTCTCGAATGTTAGAAAATCGTTTTATAGTGTTTTCATTGATACTATCTTCAGTAGTAATAAACTCTCGAATTGTTCCACTATCCAGCTACAGGGATCTATCACCAACCGTGACATTCGAGTGCAACGATAAACGTGTGTACTCGGCTTCTCATCCATTGTCTTTCCCACGATTTTTTCACTTGACGCTCATGGGAGTCTCGTGACTAAAGCCCATGCTGAAGGAGACACGACATCTCATGCATCGCGGTATTTACCATAAAAAATTAATACGCACTTTAGTCGGATAATAAGAATTTTCGAAACGCTTCGGCTATCGGATCTCCTTTAATTCACAATTATCACTAATATCTAAAATATAGCAACGATAATCAGTCTCTTCTAAACGTCGAAGCGGGTCGATAGAATCAGGGTCCTGGATTATACGAAAAAATAATGTTATTCCATTATTTGCAATTCATGGTTACTCGATTATAAAAAAAAAGTCTTAGTGCTGTTATCAGTTAAAGATTTTTCATATCTGAATAAAGAAAGATGCTGGTGTATATGTACAGAAATCTGGTGACATGATGTTTGTCAATCTTGGGAAAAACAGATGCAGTATGAGATACTCGGTGGTCGAGGAAATAAGGAAGAAAAAAAATGTCCCTTCAAAGGTTTCCATTTAAAATTAATTTACAGCCGACACGGTTGAAAATGTCAGTTTAACTGAATGTAATTTCATTTAAGAATTTTCCGTCCGTCAATTGTATTTTTAATCACACGTGTTGAGTTCTCATATTCCTAAATTGCTTTCAATTGTATTGTACTAAACAAATAATGTTCGCTTCATATCCTAACTTTTGAAAGGTCTATGGCGAACGATCGTTAATCTGTTTGCTCGTAAATACCGATCAGCGGTGAAGAAAGAACGTTTTCTCCATTTTCAGTTCTCGATGCTCGACGATAATCGATAGGATAACACTAGTACGTCTGGCCGATAACCGCGAGCGATCTGACGGCGGTTTGAACATTGTTGACGTGAATATGATGAGCAGCGGTATGCTGTTCCTCGAGCATTTCACCGTACTGCACTCTGCAACGTTTCTGATGAGCGAACAAGCTTCCGCTGTGACTGTACGCCGCCCCGCAAGTTTTGCAAACGTAAGGCTTTTCACCAGAGTGCGTGTAGGTATGTTCCTTCAGAGTGCTCAGTCTTTTAAAAGCTTTACCGCAAGTTTTGCAAAGATAATTAGCCTCGCCGGTGTGTCTGGTAAGGTGCCGTCTGAAAGCCGAGCTCACCGCGAATGCTGCACTGCAAACGTGACAAACGAAGGGTTTGTCCCCCGTGTGAATGCGTATATGATTCGCCAAGCTCGTTGTCGTTGTAAAACCGCTATTACAAATTTTGCAAACGTGCGGCTTGACCCCCGTGTGAGTTCGCATGTGATAAGTCAATGAGGAATTGCTGGGATAAACTTTGCTGCATATATGACAAAGATATTCTCTCTGGGCCTTTTCCTTCGATTTGTTGTGAGTCTTTAGATGAAGCGCCAAACGCGCCTGGCTGGCGCATATTTTTTTACATATTTCACACGTTACCGGCTCAGCTTTGGGTTTGTGCATAGACACGTGTCTTCTGAGTCCCTTCTTCGTTGCCATTACCTTATCGCAATGCTGACACTTGTATTCTCCTCTGCCGCTGGCCTCGATGTCGTCTTCCTTCTTCTCCGTTTCGGCGCTCGACGCCGACGGAACCCCGGAATTCGGAAAGCTCTCGTCGTCCGAATCGAATAGCTTGTTGTCCTCGGCAAGATTGTCGAGCAATCCGTGGCCGTGCTTCTCCGCGTGTTTCTTAAGTGTGTCCGGCCTGAAGAACCATTTTTTGCATACAGTGCAAGAATACTTTTTGTCACCGTGTACGAGAGTGTGACGCTTTAAATTTTTTAGCGAAGAACAAAATTGACCGCAAACTTCGCACTTGTACAGACCCGGAGCGTTTTCGAAATCGTCGACTTGGTTGGTTCCCGTATCGTCGTCCGTGTCACCATCGCTCTTTGTCTGACCGATCTCCTTGCCGGGATCTTCGACGTTTGTCCCTTGCGCTATCTCGTCGCTCGATTTATCAGGGTGGCATTTCAAGTGACGAACGAGACTCTGAGGCTTCGAGAAACTCACGTGACAGAGCTGACAAGCATGAGGCTTGGCAGCGTGAATTTTTTTGTGATTTTCCATATTTTTCAGCTTGTAGAATAGCTTGTGGCACGTCGGACACTTGTGATTCTTGTCGTGTACCTGCGAATGATTTTTCAAACCTTTTTGGGTCGCGTAACGCTTCGAGCATACATTGCACTTGAATTTCCGCTCCTCTGAGTCTTGATTATCGTCCGCCAACGCTTCGAAATAATCTTCGTCGCATATCTCATCTTCACTGTAAGATTTCGTCGAGGTGGCCTTTACTTTTCGTGATAAAGTTCGTTTCTGTTGGGGTATCTCTTGATGCTCATCGAGCTCTTCGTCCTCCGCGTTATTCTCGTTCACGGTTTCATCGACACTTTCGTTCAACAATTGTTCGTTCAAATATTCTTCTTCCATTTCCGCTTCTATGCACTTCGTATCGTCCTCCTTTACGATTAATTCTTGCTCCTCCAATTGACCATTGGCGTTTATCGTTACGAGGGTTGCCGTCGGCATTACCGTATTTTCGGGAGGACAGTGAACTTGGTGAGGATTGTGGGTCAGAATATTTGTCGATTCTTTTTCAATTATTTCTTTGGATGTGTCGAATGCCGCGATGTTACAGAGAAATAGCTTTTCGTCCTGGCAATCTATAGGATGCTCCTCTTGTTCTTCGTGCCGTTGGTGCTGTTCTTCCGGGACCGTGTCGTGGCTCTCCGTGTAAGCTTCCATAGCGGTCGCGTAGTCGTGCGAAGTAGCTGTTTGCAACTCTTGCTTCACGAAGTAAGGCGTTGGTGGACTCGGCACTTTTCTCGTTAGGATTATCCGCGTCTGTGATTCGGTCTGCGTACAAGAATCCTGATAAAATCTGAGTGTACATAGGGGAACGGCGGGAGAGGGGGAAGGGTGCTGGGAATAGCTTCTAAAATCATTACCGTCCCAACTTAAGAATTCGCAAAGCAACGATAGAGGAAATTCATACTTACAATGGTAGAACTGACGGGTTTGTCGTAAATGAGCCTCAATTGAGTATCGGAACGCTGACACTGCTGCCTAAATTCGTGAGCGACACTGGCATTGCAGATACACACGTTGCATATCAAAGATGGTAAACCATCATTTTCATGTATCTCGATGGATCCGCATACTTGAATCTTTTGGGAAAGGCCATCTTCTTGGTCTGTGCAGAATATTGGTGATAAGTTGGTACCTTCCACCAAGCATACCCTGCAAACTCTGTCCATGTTTATCGGATGATCAAAATAGCTCGAATTCATAGCCATTGTCATAGATGAGCCGGCGATCGACCTTTCGAAATTCCTGCAAATAATTATAAACCCAAATGAGCATTCGTAGGACATTAAATTAATTTGTAACATGGAAATTGTAAAACTGATGCGATGAGAGAAAAAAAAAAAGAAGTTTTATGGAAAGATTAATAGTCACAAATAATTGTGGCAATAATAATAATCATTATAATTATCAAATTTCATTTGCAGTCAGATCAAATGTTCGTGGACTGCGGAGATTGAATAAAAGAATCACTCAGAGAATTTTATAAACTTCAAATGACTTTGATTATCCATGTTAGCTTTTTTTTATAAAGAATATACGTGATCTATTGCGAACACTGATGACGAAGTTATGGTTTAGCTGGAACGTTCCAAAAATGCTTTGTACATTAGATTTTTATGGACCTGGTTGACATTTTTCACCGATTCAACAATTTTCCAAAGCATAAGAAAGATTATTTATACATAATTACTTGCACAAAAATAGTTTCTGTTGACGTATAGATTTTGTTTAAAACTTTATTTAGAAGAAAGAAATTGCAAAGGTAGTAATACGATTTACCCATAATGGTCCAGACCCTTGAACGGTACCAACTAAGAAGCTAAAGATTCAAGGCGCAAGTGCTCGTTTCTTCATTTCTAATTTAGATAAATGTATATTTAGGTAATTAATTTCACATCTTTTCCAAATTCAATTGTAAATTTCATCAATGAATTCAACTGTAATTGATAAAAAAAAAAGTGACTCTTCGATTGAAGCAATAAGAATTGTTGTACTACCTGGCTCCCTACAATTTTTTGTTGTTTTTTCTTTTCACACTATTTTGATTTTTTATTTTTAAACTAACAACCCCCTTAAAAATCTTGAAAGAACATTTAATGGTCGAAGCATCGTCGCGAACCCGAACGCTTACAGGAAATTAATGAGGCTCTTTCCACATGGAGAACAAAGGTACGAGGCTAAGTAAAGTGTCGTAAATTTATCGCGATGTATTTGTGAAATTGCGATTTGTTCGAAAAATTGATTCAAAAAAAGGAATGGTTCTCAACCTTCGCTACGTTGAAAACGTCGAGTGTTCATGCCACGATGTCGACTTGGTTGTCGCAGCAGTGATGCCCAGACGATACGTAACGCCGAGACATTTGTTGTCGCTTCTAAGTTGAGACAGAGAATCACCGGGTACGGTTGTCGATGAATTCACGAATGTCCAAGATCAACGATGTCCCCGTTAAGAGTCGTCGATCCTCGAACGTCCAATTCTCATCGTAATGTGTCTTCCTCGCCGTTCGATATTTATCCTCACTACACCGGATATCCTTACGATTCTTCGAAGCTTTGTTTCAAAGTTATTCCAATGGCTTCTTTATACATCCATATGAATGATTGACCGCCCAAGTTGAGAACAATCTATTGTATCGCCCAGTGGCTGATCACTCGCGTATAACGCTCGCGGCGTGCTGTGTAGAACGCCGTAGTGAGAACGACTGCGAGTGTGTAGAATAATATAGAAGCGACGAGGCAACGGATCATGCCCAGTGTGCTAGGAGTAGTGGGGGAATTACAGGGAAGCGACGATTCGACACACTTGTCCGTCGTTTCTTCTTATCTCAAATTAAAATTATTAGCGCCCAAACGTCATGGAAGTTCAAAGAAAAAAAAAAAAAAAAAAAAAACGAGAAAAAAAAAAAAAAAAAAAAAAAAAAAAAAAAAAAAGAGTAGAAACGCTTGTCCAAAACAATGTGGAGGGCATTCGGCGGAAGGAGAAACGATGGGTTAGCAAATACGCGCGGCAAATGTAAAACTGTCCGACACCGACCAGTTTTCGAACTCTCGTAATTTTCACATCAAGCGATATAACAAGTCGCACAGTGAATGCGACAATATTATCCGTAACTCACGAAGTAATCGTGTATCGAATGTAATTTTACATTGTACATTTAATTTCCCCAGCAGGAAGCAGCGTGTCTATCGCTGTTTGCGAGTGCGGCTTCGGGTGACGCTTTCGAAGCAAGCCATTTTGGCGGGGTTAAGTTGTTTTTTTTTTTTTTTTTTTTTTCTCGTTAAACAGCGGCGTGTCGACGTTATTGACAGCCATATCGGAGTGCGCCTACCAACAAAAAAAAAAGAAAAAAAAAATAAAAAAAAAAAAAAAAAAAAAAAAAAAAAAAACCATGCATTCGATAATCTAATAGCGTTCGATAATCTAATAAAAAATGAAAAAAAAATATATATTAAGATGAAAGATTCGAATATATCGGTCGAAAGATGAAGTGGATCGCACGGAAAAGATACGCGTCGGTGGTGCGGTCGAGTATCAATCTGCGCTAGCGGCGGCGGGGGGGGCCAATGCACCATGGGAATAATTTTCTACGAGCGCATGCGCACGACAGTTTACAGTTGGAGCTTGGCAAGAAAATGGCGTCAGCTAAGTTTCTCGAGGAAGCTCTTAGCACGGACGTCGATGAATCGGCGGTGAACGCTATCGTTGGATCCCTCGAGACGCAGTTGGTAACGTCGACACCGGTATCAACGATTAATCAGTCAATATCGACGAGTATAAGCCAGCATAATAATCAATTGAACAGCGGTATTATATCGAACGGGGGCACCATCGCCGCGTTACAGACACAGAAACATGGGGTTGCGAACGGTGGCGGTGCTATCACCACTTCGAACACTCTGATGACTCAAGAGGTATCAAAGTCAATAACAACGAGCACACTCGTGCCCGTTAACGTTGTTACGTCGAACGCAGTTGGGCAGCATCAACATTCGACCGGTACGCAGCATCAGCAACAGCAAACAACGCAGTCGACGATTGTTGGCAGCGGAGCCGGAGGATATACAAATCAAGTGTCCGCCAACCAGGTGACCGGCACTCAGTCCAGCGTCACGAATTTGACAAAGACGCATCAAGAGTCTGTGAAGATTCTGTATCCGTCCGGCGGTCAGGTGATAACCGCCGGAGTCGTCAACAACAAGATAACATTTCCCGCTCAAACAGTTGCTCAACTGGCGAATGGAACATTAGGCGTAGTGACGTCTCAATCTACTGTTCTTCAGGCTACGTCCAATGTCGTCACTAATGTCGTCGGTTCGTCGACTCAGACAGTCGGCGGTCAGAACGTTGGTAATGTGAGCAAGCAGGGAGGCACGGCTCTGGTTATCAAGACTAGCGTAGCACCTGGCATGGTTTCCGTTCCGATGTCAGTTCCTGTATCCGTAGCTGGCAATGTTGCCAATAACACGCTACAGGGTAAGGGTGGTGTCGCATCTACAATCGTTCCTGGCAATGTTCAGCTTGTCAATGCCAATACAATGAGACCCGGGACTCCCGTCGGGAGTCAACAGGGCGGTAAACAGGTTGCTCCCAGAGTTGTTATTGGTCAACACATCGTAGGAATGAGACCCGGTGGACCGTCGGTAAGATGTTTTTTAAAAATATTTTCTCTCACAAGAAGCAACCGCATAGTATATATTGCACTCCTAGAAGAACAGTATAACATCTCTTATGGGATTGCCATATAAGTTGTTACACTGTTGTTGTAAGGGTGAGATATCATAGTACGGGAATCTTTTGTAAGAGAGACTTCATGTTTTTTTGTTTTTAAACCTTTGAAACGATAAAACAGCAATTTTTATAAGAAAAGTATTGTTACTATTATATTTTTGAGTTTTTCACACTGGATAACATGTAAAATTTTACATTATTTTCATACAAAAGAACATCCAATGTATATATTATTATCACCATAGGATATTCTGGGCAATTTTTGGATACACAGATTATTTGCTATGACACAATTAATATAAGACTTGAAACGACAATTACGAATAGATCCTACTTTGCTGGAGTATCCGTATAAATTGGTAGAAAAATTATATTTATATAATGTTTGGTTTTTATTATCTTTCTTTGTATTTCATTGAGAAAACCTTGTTTCTGAAGTTTATCAATCTTTTTCGTTGTTGTTTTTTATTTCCAAATAACGGATTTTTATTATTTGTATTGTCTGATATTATTAATTAACAAAAGGAAAACAAAAAACACATTGGTTCACAGATAACGCTGCAGACACTCGGGGGCCTTCAGCATGGTGGACAGGGCCAATTGATCGTTAAAACGGAAAATGGGCAATATCATTTGTTGAGGGTAGGACCGGCTCCGACGGGCACGCCAGGCGGTACTGCCGTAACGGCTAACAGTATTGCGGCGAACGCAGTTGTCGCGCCGAACGCTGGCACCACCACCTTTCGCCTAGCCTCTGTGCCGGCTGTAAGTAGGCTGAACACTCAGTTCACTGGCCCACCACTCGCCACCCTAAGAAAACCTGTTCAGGTGACGCACTCTCATACCTCCTACGAGACTCAATGTAGTGATCTTGGTAGAATTTTTTTTTTTTTTTTTTTTTTACACAACGAATTTGGTTCGATTGGAATGCTATTGTCCAGAAAATCCTGTAGGACTCGCCTTACCTTGGATTTACGTACGTAGAGCCTGATGTTTCAGGATTTCGAGACATCACATAATTTCTCACAAACACCCCATCCCCTCGTTTATCAACTTTAGCTTAAAGAGTGTATTTACTGCATGTTTTTTCAATTCCAGTACAATGTTTAATTTAATGTCCGCAACGGTTCGTTGTAAATACAATTAGATCGTACGTTTTATCGCGACCATTATCGCACTTGATTACAACGTCTGCAAACGTTGGCGTCTATGATTCCCGACTGTTTAGAGTTTCAATCCTCATATACCTGTAGACAATTTGTGTTGCCCTTTTTTCAGTTTTTGGAGACAGACTTTTTGCATGAGTCAATTAGGAGGCACGATTACCTAGTTGTAAATTAAAATACTATTATATCGATGGTCTGACCATGGACGGACGTACACCATGCTTGCACACATTCGTTAAGACCTTGTGGTTTCATAATCGTGTTATGCAATTAGTGTTTTTATCATTAAACAATTGATGACAATAACATTTCAATTGTTGCCACGGTGAAAAGTAAAATTCACCCCAGCGGCTGTTTTAACACAAGAACGGCGGAAGCGGTCAATGTTGCCCATATTTGTTTCAACGCTTACACCGTAATTTGATGAGTATTATTTACTTTATTGGAACTTGATTTACACATTTTGTATGCAAAACAGAACCGAACGAAAACTCTTTAGCCGTTCCATCGTTAATGTCATTACGAAGAGTCGCACTAATAAATTGAGAGTCTGTAAAGGGTACAAGTGCGTCCGTTCTGAAAAACCTCGAAGAAAGAACAAAAACAATTCCCGATAAAACTATGAAAAAAACGATTATTTCCTCAGCAATTGTTATGCTTATTTGTAGAGATGTAAATGAGCATGAAAATTTAGGAAATGAAGACATTTTCTTTTTTTTGAGAATTCGAGTAGATTGGGTATTTTTTTTAATCGATGAAAATCAATTTTGAAGATAAAATTTGTTTTGTATAGACGGTAGCTTCGAATGTGACGACAGCGGCTGTTCCGGTTTCACAGGCGACGGCGACTGCAGCTCCGACAACTACTGTGACACCCGCGACGACTGCTGTTCAAACGGTTTATACACCAGCACAGGTAGGAGTAAAAGTTCGTTTCACTTGATTCATTAATCCTTTCATTTAAAAAAAAAAAAAAAAAAAAATTGATTGACGATATATCGTTTTTCGTTTCAGCGTCAGACCACAGATAATACCAAAGAAAAGTGTCGTAGATTCTTAGCAAACTTATTAGAGTTGTCTAGTCGGGAACCTAAAGCAGTGGAACGAAATGTTCGGACGTTGATACAAGAACTAATTGACACGAAAGTTGAACCCGAAGAGTTTTGTGATAGACTCGAGAGATTGTTGAACGCGTCGCCGCAGCCATGTCTCATTGGTTTTCTCAAGAAAAGTTTGCCACTGTTACGACAATCTCTTGTTACCAAGGAATTGGTAATCGAGGGAATAAAACCCCCACCGGCGAATGTTGTCTTTTCCGTTGCATCCGCGACACCGACGATGCAACAGGTCCAACAGGTTCAACAGATTCAACAGGTTCAACAAGTTCAACAAGTTCAACAAATTCAACAGGTGAGAAGAAGCTTGAAATTCGACGTCACCTACGTAATGTAATAATAATAATAATAATAATAATCAATAAGGCATAAACAGATATTCAATTTTGGCATAAATAATCGTTATAGTGTAATTTATCATATGTATTTCATTAATGTTTCTTTCTATTGTCATGTCCAAAAATTGTATTAACGTTTCAATGTCGATCGTACTGTAACAAACTGGTTGGAAATAATGTTTTCTTGAATTTGCCGATATGACGAACTGTATGTCAGATCTTATGCGCCAATCGCATTAGTGATAACGCAATCTCATTCGTCGATTATTAACTAGCCAATTTCGCTTCCGTCGGAAACTCGAGCATTAGCCCGTTGTGGAATGTCCCTCGAGTGCGACGCCACTGTATCGAGGTTCTCGAGGGAAGTAAGTGGGGGAAGCACTCGCTCCCAGTCGTAGTTGGACAGCGACCGAGCGAACACGTCGCAGTGACACAATTTTTTTTATTTCACTCAGTGCGTAAAATGCGGTTTTACGCACGCTTAACTCGTGTGATTGCAACACTCGCCTTCGGCTCGTGCTGCAAACTCACACTCGTCAGAAAAAGTTTTATCGCACCAGTATCGTAATGTACTATTATTTGTCACGCTCCATTCGTTTCTTGTTCCAATTTTGTTTTTGTCTAATTATAATTTCATTTCATTATTCAATTATTTCTCTTCGATCATCACAGATGGAATATCATTTCAGTTTTAACATGTTTTAATTCGCGACGTCTGAATGTTTTTAACAGACGCTGCGATATAATAATTTTTTAAAACTAAACATTTTGATAAAAAATCTTTGCTCCAATTCGAAGAGTATGCAGATTTCCTAATATTTTTCTATTACAACAGAATCAATTGAGGCCGAATGTAACAGTAATGGCACCGACAGTACCTGTAGTAGCGACTAGTACGGTTCCAACGCCGATACGAGTAATGGCGCCGCCTGTGGCAGCTACACCAACCATTGTTCGCCCTCCACAGTCTGTTCAACAGAGACTGGTACGCTATCGTAATTTTTCTCAACTCTCCGCTAATTGCGGGTCAAAATAAAAAATTTATTCGTAAATTTTGTTTTCTCCACAGATTCGACCCGTAACGACATTAGTACGCACTCCAGTCACTTACGGAATAAAATCGGCAGTAGCGATTTCTGGAGCGAGACCACCGGCGCCTCATGTACAGAAAGCAGCGGCAGCAGCGGCAGCAGCCGCGGCCGCGGCAGCGGCGTCCACAGCGCCCACGATCCCGACAACCGTCGCGACAACTACGACAGTTATTAAAACAATCGTAACCACAACACAGAGTAAAACAATTAATACCGCCACTACGATTAACAAAACCATAGTGCCTTCTCTTGTACCAAAAGCGACTGCTAAAGAGAAAGAGAAAAAGACTTTTGTATCGGCTGGATACACGTGAGTATATTTTTGTTATAATACGAGTTTTATGGGTTTTATATTTTTTACTTAAAAAAAATTAAGAACAAGAATAGTAAGCGAAACGCAGCACATGACACAATAATTACGGCATGTGCAGCACGTGCCGTAATTATTGTGTCATGTGCTGCGTTTCGTGCTGTTTTGTCTATCAGGGTAGTGGGTCCCCAATTTTACGCTTAGAAAAACATTATACACGGCTTACACATTTTAAAAAACTCAAGATGTAGTGTTGTTTTAAGGGTTGCGATATCTACTCTTTGGATCAGTGAAATTATATCTGCAAATATTTGTGTTAACGTTTATTGCCAAACGAAAAATTGTTAAAACATTTTGGTTGAGCATATCAATATTTTTTTTTTTTTTTTTTTTTTTTTTTTTTTTTTTTTTCTTATGAATGATTTATTTTTCGTTATAATCAATGTAGGGGCGACGACGACATAAACGATGTTGCGGCTATGGGTGGCGTAAATCTCGCTGAGGAATCTCAAAGAATTCTTGGTTCGACGGAATTTGTTGGTACTCAGATACGGTCATGTAAAGACGAAGTCTTCTTGCATTTGTCCCCGTTACAACAGAGGATTAAGCAAATCGGTAAGCCTTCATCGGGGAACGGAAAGTTTTACACTCGAATAACATTGTCAATAGATGAATGATTTATTTATCAATTCCATTTGTTGTCGTATTCGCATTTCCATATGAACATAATTAAACGTTCGTTATTTATATTACAGTTTCTAGTTACGGATTGGAGGAACCTAATCAAGAAGTTGCAGCGTTAATATCCCATGCAACACAGGAGAGGTTAAAGAATTTAGTAGAAAAACTTGCAGTGATAGCTGAACATAGAATAAATCTAATAAAGGTAATTTATGAAGATATAAAAAAAAATAATAACAAAATCCACAGACTATAAAAATTGTATGATTTGACAAAACTGTTTGGTTTGTCAGGTTGATCCACGATACGAAGTGACACAAGATGTGCGAGGCCAGTTGAAGTTCCTGGAAGAATTAGACAGGGTGGAGCGTCGACGGCACGAAGAACAGGAACGAGAGTTGCTTCTACGGGCGGCGAAGAGTCGAGCGAAAACGGAAGATCCCGAACAGGCGAAGCTCAAAGCTAAAGCTAAAGAGGTAAATGTTGGTGGCCGAGGGTAGATAAAAATTTGACTTGAAATATTTTCAACCCTTTCAGTTCCGGCAGTACATATGTGCACCAAGTTTTCAACATTGTTTACCCGCATATTTGTAACCAATATTCTGCACTGATTTTCGTTTCATTGAAACACACTCGTCGTGGTTTACAGATGCAACGGGCGGAGATGGAAGAGTTGAGGCAACGAGAAGCTAATTTAACAGCGCTACAAGCGATAGGTCCTCGAAAAAAGCCGAAGCTGGACGTGGCTGGTTCGTCCAGTAGTCCGGGCAGCAGTAGCGGTGTCAATGCGTCGTCGTCCGGTATTAATCGACAAATGCCGCTGAGGCCGCGTCTCAAGCGCGTAAACTTCCGTGATTTGTTATTCCTTCTCGAGCAAGAAAAAGAGACGTGTAGAACGACGACACTTTACAAATCGTACTTGAAGTGATGTTCTATGAAGGGCAGGAACGCGAGTGACCCGCCCGATAAACGGCGCCCTACTTGCATGGTCTTGCGTGAGCTGGCCTCCTCAATGGACCTCTGGCACAGCGATGCGACAATAATATTTTACGTTGCATTGCGCATCGACGAATCAATTGCGTACAATGAAGAAGAAAATAAAGAAGCAAGAAAAAAAAACTTTATCTGCGGGTCGGCCTGGTATTTCGCATACATTAAAAGTAACGTTATTCTGCCGACGTCGATAAATAAGCATCCCTAATGTAAATGACTGAAAAAAAAGAAAACAAACACAAGAAACATTTTTTAAAAATATAAACAATACATTGATCTTTATTTTTCAAACAATCGAAGAATTACACCAACGCGAGGTACCAATGTGTATGAGCACATAAGACCCGTCGACGTTTTTTTTCTTCATTTTTCGTTTTCTTAGTCCGTTTTCCCTGCTTAAAAAAACGATATAACAGAAATGAGAAGAAAAAAAAAACAGGATACGATAGGATAGAGAATTATTGTTGTATCTTATTTTTGGTTAATATTGTATCTTTTTTTTTGTTTTGTTCAAATTGTTTATATTGTATATTTTTTTGAGCAGGGTCGTCATCGTGTGAATGCTGCTCGTGTGTATACACTTGCCATATATCAAGAACTTTTGTTTTTAATTTTTTTTTTTTAATTTTTTATTATATGGCCCAGCGTGTAAATGTGTAAAGAGAGAGAAAGTTTGCGATTGTATGTGTAATGTACATTATGTCACACCTATGTATATGCCTGCTGCATTGTAATACTTGACCTATACTTTTGGACATTGTAGCGCTAGCGTAATGTAATATATATGTAATAAGCGGTACGAAGAACGAGAGATAATGATGACGAAGATTATTAAGAAAGGTTTTTTTGTTAAGAATAGAAAAATCGTATTTTTGCAAATAATAATGTATAATTAACGAAAACGAAAAAAAATATATACCTTGAGCACACTGTCCAAAAAGTATGGAATAATTTGTACAATACATTATTACACGTAAAATACTAAAATAGCGATAATTTCCATGTTGGTACAACAGAATATAGCTACTCGATTATTCTCCACCATAATGATGGAATTGTTATCAGTATATTATGTTGTAATCTACATTTTCAGTGTTTATAAAAAAAAAAAAAAAAAAAAAAAAATAAAAAAATTTAGCCGTTACGTTTTACTTTTTTTTTTGTATTGAAAATATTTACAATGAAAAAAATTACAGCGAGAAATCATGGATACATTTTTTTTTTATTCGACAAGGTCATTGAATTATTGAAATTAACGAGCCACGAGAGGGAAAAGAGTAACCCTCTTAAAAAATGCTATATACTGTCGAGTCTATTGGGAGCCGAATAAATTATTAAGAGTTACTGCATAGTTGTGAATTTTGTAGTGGATTCGCGTACCTGATTTATACTCGAACGAAATGACTTCTTCCGATGCTGGGTCGGTGATTCTTCTGCGCAAACTTCCCTACCGACTTTACTCGTGTTTACGAGACAGCTCGAGACAGTACGAGGAGCTCCATGATTAGATGTACCAGTTTATTTCGATGAAGCAGCATCTGGTTTTGCTTTCCTCGTAGAGAACAAATATCTTATTTTTTTCAGTCAAATGAAATAGCTATTACTCGCACAAAATTTGAAATTCCTTTTATCGGTGAGTTAGCATTTTCACAAAAATTGACAATTCGTCACTAAATCATAGGTCCATATTGATATTTTGGTGGAAAAAAAAAGAATCTTTTGATATCGAAGAGCTGCCATAATTCGTCACATACAGTGAATCGGTACTCGTATAGATCCATCGGACTCGTGTGTGTGCGTGTGTGTTTCGCAATCTGGATATATGGTTTGGTATCGTAATATTTTCATCGAGATTTAGAATTGTCCCTACTGCCAGTAACAGTGAATTATACATACATACTAAATGTAAAGATTAAAAAACAAAAGCAAAAGAACAGTATCGCCGATTTGTTAATAGTATGATATTTTTACAAAATGTATGAATTTAAGCATTAGCCCGAGAGTGAGAAAAGTAATAAAAGATGCGAACAAACATTATATCTGATTGATTAATTAATTAATTGTTTCATTGACGGATAGTTTGAATCACGCGTGAATTTTTATTATCACCACTGTTCATATACTGTCTTGAGACCCGAATTGTTAAATTTCCATTCGATTAAAAAAATTTTGATCTTCCGATCAGAAAGAAGAAATTCCACATTCCATTGACCACTTGTACTGTCCGTCCCGTTAATGAAAAGTTTTGTTGTTGTTGTTGTTGTTGTTGTTGTTGTTATTTCAATACAAATTCAAGTTTATGAAATGTAAATATACAAGATACTCTCGTTGTACATAGATTTTTCGGCACAAGTGAGTATGCGAATGCTTGAACAGTAAAGATACGGCGGGTCGATGCAAGTCGAACAGACAACCGATCCGTCGTAAGAATCGTCGAATTTTCAAACTGTCTTGTACCACAGGCTGACGCCAGAGGCTTCTCCGCGTGTCGAGTATACTATATCGGGAGGAAGCACACGGGACGGCTGAGTGCCCGAGGCGATACAGAAATGGAATATAATCAGCTAGGCGCTTCGCTCGGTGAGTTCGAGGGATGACAGCCCGAGGCGTGCAGAGGCTCCTCAGGCTACGCGGATATTGAGTTCCTCGTAACCATGGTTACTTGTCCGGAGGCGATAACGTTTGTTCGCCGTTCCCTTATTCCCGCGGTTACGTTATCAACGAAATGTCTATACATAGTCTGCGCCTTTGCGCATTCATTCTTCCGTCGCTTTGTTCTCGTCTACATTCTAACAGGCACCGAGGAGTAAGTAACAAGTCGTTCGAGATTACCGATGTATAATAAAAAAAACATTATTAATAAAGAGCAGCTCATATATTGTATTTGACATTGCAATTTTCAAAAAATTTTAACTCTCCCGACTGAGTCTGTGCCACATGCCCTTAATTCCCTTAATGCCCTTAAAGGTTAAAAGTTTAAACAAAGCGCATCAGTCTCATTTCAGTATACCCGGAGTCTCGCCATAGTCATTTTACAACTCGTGGATGGATGCATGTATAGTCAACCCTAGTACGACTGCGACTACGATGCAACGCCGAATCCGTGGTTGCACCAGTTTCACTGGGGCATCGATAAACTTGTACCCTAATTGAAAGAAAAATTGTGCTCCTGTTTATCAGCAGATCCCATAGGCGGATGTCACAGTTGAGCGATAGATAGATATATAAAGAAAATTACGTTGGCTCTTTTGTTGCGATGACAATAAAGACAAACGACAATTTTTCGTCATTAAAATTAAAGTAATAAACTTTTATTGTTTACACATCGTCTTTGATATTCACGTACATTTTTATGAGAGGATTCACCACGGTGGTATGGAATTGGTCGCCTCGTTGTCAAAAATGCGTGTAAATCAATGAGATTATACCGTTTCGATACTTTGTTTTTGTTTTTGTTTTTTATATATCGTATAATGGGTACTCGTTTGCAAGTATATAATAATTATTTACAATAATTAGTATGGCATAATATAAATACATTTTAGGTACACCTTTGAAATATTTTTAATAACAGAGAAGACCAGCTCGCTCGTCACCTCCTTCGGTTATTTCTTTACCTATTGAGAGAGCATTGAAAAATATACACTGCGAAAAGATATAAAAATGATGGAAAAATGTTTGACTCGTCATACAGAAGCTTCCTTGAACTTGTTAGTATGTTAAGAATGTTGTTGAAAATTTTTGAATAAATTTGTCAGCAGTGTAGACTTGGGCTGCGCTTGTACTGTCTCGGGAGCGGAACGTTTCCTTCGGAGGAAGAGCATTTGTCATATTGGTATTATTTTTCGTTTTCCATGACGATTCTTCGAATTTTGAAGATCGTCACGTTGACGTTCTTTCGTCGGAATTCGTGCTTCCCGCTGGTCGAATTTGTCCGGTGATCGCGATTTTAGCGTCATCGTCGTACTCACTGATTGTTACGATTGTTGCGACGAATACCGTCGCCGCTAATCATCGCTCTCTGTGGACTCGAGTTATGTCAGGTGTTGATCCCTTGTCTGACGAAAAGATATTCGGAGAATTGTTGTCCCTCGACGCCACCGCCGTTGCTCGCAACGACCCGAAAACCCGCGTTCAAGAGCCTCGTTATCGCCTGTACTGAATTGAGCTTGCAGTAACCGTTGAGAGGAAAACGTATAACGTGACGGGCGTCTTGCTGGTGCCAAGCGACGCCGGAACGCGCGTCTATCACTGCCTGCGTTGTTTCCGGAAAAACTTCGTCGAGTAAAGCTCGTCCACCGGAGAGCATCACCCGCTCCCCGAGATCGGGACTTACGTGGAGTGCCACACACTCGTAACTCTCCGAACGCTTGTAATCGCTTTCCCGGTTACACGGTGGCGCACAGCTCTCACTCCGACCTGTCTGACACGACGGTGGACTCGGGGATGACATAGTTGCGCCGTTTTTTATTCGCTCCTTTTTAATCTGTTCCAGTTGTCTGCACATCGCTGTAACATATCAAAATTCATTATTCAAAATTCATTCGCAATTTAAATTAATAAACGTACGCGCGATTTCGAAGTATCTCGCCTCCTCGAGCAGCAGATCCAGATCAGCAAAATTCTCCGGTATAAGAAGTCGGGAGTTTCTCATAAAATTCAATATGTGCCGAAACATTCCTCCGTCTCTGTCGATGAAGTAGTGTTGCTTTAGCGAATCGAGCATTATGGGAATGCTGCCGTTGAATAGCTTTGCGAGTTTCGATTCCGGATACCTGAAACATTGTCAATCGAAAAACTAAAACATTATTAATCACAATTAATGTCACCACTAAATTTTATCGTCTCGGTTATCTCAACCGACCAAAAAGTAACCTCATTATGCAATACGGCTTTCTAAGTTTCTAGTAATAAAGTAGGGAACGACATGGAATTGTCGGCGGGCAGGTGAGCGGATGACCGGAGCCCACCTCCGATAGGTATCAGCACCTGCCGCTCGTCGGCCGAATCGCTCACGGCCTGCGAAAGCCCGGGGCCGACTGGTAGGAACACGCGCAGCTGTTCTTCGTAATAGGCTCCTCTTATACGAAATTAAATAAATCTTGAGGAGTCGTTGAAAAATTATCGTCGAGAACGTTACGACAATTCCAAAGAGAACGAGGGCAATTCGTCGTTCCCGATATAGGTAGGAATATCATAACGGAGATGAGAAAGAAGGAAGGAGGAGTTTTACTCTTCACTCGTCGCCACCTTCTTTGCCTCTATAATTTTCGTGAAAGCTGGCGGAACGCGTGTGGTATACACGATGCGTGTTGTGTGATACGGTATACGATGTACCGGGGTAGCGATGCGAAACGCAACGAATATAAAAATAATAAAATATTTGAGAAGGCGGACGTAGCGACCGCCCTGGACCGAAGCGGAAGCAATTCAACGAGAGTATTACATTCGTCATAGCTACCGGGGGATTTTCCTTGCAGGAAAGAACTTGGAGTTTGATCGAGAGCTCCGAGATATTTGTAGTCTACGTGGTTCACATTGACGCATTTTTTGTTTTTTTTTAACTAGATAGTTTTTTCAAGTCGAATAATTGTTATTCATCACCGAGTGATTTCTGGCTCGATTTCAATGATTTTATTAGGGACCGTGGATTTTATAGTTTTACTATATATAGCTTGAGAAAGATTTCATTTTAACCTCTTATTATATCGATGCATTGTTAATTAATTAGGTGCGTGGGCGACGATGTGGATTTCCCATGGCTCGCCCGATCTTTGACTCTCGAACGTCGATGAGACGAGCGCGGTAGAGGGATTGGCGGTGGTGTGATATGTGTACCCCGCGGTATATCTCGCCAAGTCGAACGCCTCGAGGCTAGGCGGCCGCCGTCGTTATTATACGTTATCGCGGAGGTAGGTATGGGAACCAGCCCGAGGGTACGGTTCTTATTCGTAGATCCCCCGTATCCGTCTGTCTACTTGTATACGTACGGTATATCTGTACGTATACACGAGACGCGTACGAGGTGTATGCGTGTTACTGCCACCCGCCCTTCGACCCGAGAGTTCTCTCACTTTGCGCCCCGCAGCATTCGCCCAGTTCTCCTTCTATCCTTCGTCTACCCTATTCGCGATCTGCCCTACTCGCAACGGTACACTCTTCGTCATCAATGTCGTCGAAATCGGCGCAACACTATTTCACGCGACTTTATTACAAATTCAAAGTAATATGCAAATTGGAAATATTACACATATTTTCGCCGGCAATTTTATCTCGTTTATGTGTGTATGTGTTGCTCTTTGAACGGAGACATTTTTCCGGTATGTTATCGAAGGCATTGCGATTACAATTGCGATTCTGTTCGCGACGATCTGACGCCCTCGTATATAAATAACAATCTGCCCTGTGAATTATAAATCGCTGTTGATATATATTTTTTCAACGATAATCGATCATCGTTTACGTTTACTCCACTTCTATATTGTGCTATTTACGACAAAACAATCGCGGCTTCAAGTCCAATCCTCAATCAAGTCAACCTTTGCTAACAACGGATACGAGAGACGGACTTTTTCGTTACTCGCGCGATTACATTATTAGGTTATCGTGCAATTCATTCGAATAATCTCAACAATTCGGTTTGTCTCGGGGATTAATAGTAGACAGGTAGCGTGTTTTATTAAATCGACGTTTAAATGGACAATAGTTAATTACGGTTATGGTCCGAACGATATTTATTAACTGCTGACATATCTAGGCAGGCAACTGTTCAATTAGTATTATTAAATATCAATTGAAATAATTAAATATAATGAAATAGCGTCCGGTAAAGTCCATGGTCGACCTCGGTTCGCTCCAGGTTTAAATATCGAGCGGTGTGGGAGTGTCGACGAAGACAAGTAGAGTAAGAGAAATAAAATAAAAAGGATGTAAATAAAGGGTTGAACGTAGTAGAAAAAGTACCGAAAGACCGCGAGCGGGCGCACGTGCGAGATACAACGAACGCAACGAGCCCCGTGGTCGAGGAGACAGCGGCGCGGATGTGAGAGTCTCATGGTTCTCGACTCAGCGAGCCTCGGAGCTAAGATAGGGAAAGAAGGCAGGCAGCCAGGCAGACAGACAGGCAGACAGGCAGACAGGCAGCCAGCCAACCAACCAACCAACCAACCAACCAACCAACCAACCAACCAACCAACCGACCAACCGACCGACCGACCGACCGACTGACCGACCGACCGACCGACCGACCGACCGACCGACCGACCGACCGACCAACCAACCAACCAACCAACCAACCAACCAACCAACCAACCAACCAACCAACCAACCAACCAACCAACCAACCAACCAACCAACC